>JAGXJF010001584.1:0-151582 GCA_019208055.1 Stipa capillata | reverse complement strand
TGTGTGAACTTTTATATGGATGCCGATTTTACTAAGAGTTAGTTTACTACTTGTGAACTTTGTGACATGAGTGGATGTAAATTGAGAGTTTAATTACGTTGCTTGGTGAGGTTGATGAGTTTTGATGAGCGTTCATTTTGTGACGCAATTAGTGATATGTATCAAGTTTTGTTATTTCATATATATTCAATTCTAATACTGTGATGAACAGATATGGTATGTATTATGCATTTTTGTTCCTAGCTGCTAAGCAACAATCTGAGATAATTAGGTATGTTGTACGAGATCACACAGGCGGTCTGTGGGGAACTAACGCTGTGACGACCCCCCATCACAGGCGGTCTCTGTGGAGAACCGCATGTCGATGACCACATCCATCTTAGCAGGTCATACGGTGAATGAACCGCCTGTGATGAGGGGTCATCACAAGCGATTCGGTGTGTAGATCCGACTGTGATATTCCTCCTCATAGGCGTTCTGTAACTGCTGTGATGAGGGGGTCATCACAGGCTCCTTGCTTACTGACGGCGGGAACCCCCCGGGGTAGACCCAAGACGGGGACTCGGCTAGCGTGGCCGGAGGTGGCCCATACCGAGTCCAAGAAGTGCGCTCGGTGCGGCGGTCCGCGCATCATTACGATAAGCGTTATCACAACACGTCAACCCACGACGCGCTCAACCAATGCACGACGAGTATGCGCCACTACCAGGAGCGACGTGTGCAGTCAAGCATCGTGATATCAGAGCCACTTCCGCACGACCTACACTGGCTAACCAACTCACCAGTGTAGTTTCTAGCCTCGTCGGCCCTTATATAAGGCGAGGCAAGGGCCCCCGGTTGGGGTTAGAAAGTTGTGTTGTTTGTATATGCATACGCATTTCCTTTTCTTACCACCTCCGATCCTCACGATCATTGTACTGTAAAACTCCTCATTCGAGGCGAGATCAAGCGTCTAGCAGGAGTAGGGTGTTACCTCTTCTACGGAGGGCCGAACCTGGGTAATTCCCCTTTGTGAACCCTGGCCAGATCTTCCATGTGCGTCTCCGAGAATCACAGATGTATATTGCCGTGGAATCACCACGACAGTTGGCGTGCCAGGTAGGGGTTGCAAGGGCTGGAGCGATGGTCCGGCCGGGATCTCGATCATCGGCAGCGGATCACACCAGGCCAGATCTGCGATTCGGTACGCTGGATTTCGTCGCCGATGCGGCGGGGCGCCTCGCCTTGGCTGTGCTTCCTGAAGGTTTGGCTCTCTCCTCAGGGAGCCTGGATTTCCTCGCCGACGAATTTGGCCAGTTGCGCCTCCAGGATCCGGTCTCTCGCCACCTAGTGAGCCGCCGCCCAGGCAGTTCCCGGGACCCTTCATCACCATCTCGTGACGGTGATGCTGCTTTCCGTGATCGACACCAAGTCTCTCCTGCCCCTCCTGGACTCCGAGTCACGACGGGTACGAGAGCTCCCATAGCTGCGCCCCCGCAGCAGAAGTGTTCATGGTCGCAGTCCGTGGTGGCGGGCATGACAGGCGCAGACGGTTGATTCGACAAGAGACGCCCTCTGCGCACCCCCATCGTGGTGATGGGGAAGTAGAGAAGGCCTGGAGCATCAAGGCAAGCCATCCTGGCCGAGCAAGCCGCGTCACCCAGGAGAGGGCCGCTCTCGAGGCGCGAGAGCGCGAGTATGTCCAAACCATGAATACAGGTCACGCCGCGTCAGCACTGGCCTGCCGCATCAACCATCCAAAGAGGCCGCGAGGTCCACGACTCCATCAGAGCCCTGATGTGGACAGCATCCAGCCTACCGCAACCCCGCTGACACCTGATCGCGGCGGTTGTGCTGGCCGACTCGCCTCCTGCCTACTGTGGATGGCCCCGCGACAGAGAACTTCCGCAGAGTCATTGCTTTGATGAAGATGTGGTGAGCAGCAGAACGAGGTCGTCCAGCCCGCGATCGACTGGCTTCCAGATCCATTCGGAGTCAGCCGTTGGGGGCGCCGAGTAGCCACGTTCACTGCTGGCTCGTCTCATCCGAATCGCGCGGCTGGCCGTAGCAGGCCAATAGGAGCCTCGATGCCCGTGAGGAGATCAACCAGATCCACGCGGAGTGAGGGACCAGGTAGCTCCTCCCGTGGCCAAGCCGAGAGGGAACCGCGACGCGCGGGGAGGATCCGACGACCTCAGAGCGGCCAGGGCGTGAGCCCGGGGTCAGACTGCGAGGTCGATCAGCCTGGCGCCCCCTCGGCCCTCGGTCCACGTGCTTTAGCGAGCGCATCCGCACCGAGCCTTTCCTGGAGCGTTCTTCTTCTTTTCGCATCGCTCACAGAGTCGACAAATATGATGGCACTACCAAGCCAGACACGTGGCTCTCCGATTGCCTCATGGCGTGCTACATCGGCGGGGGCAACGAGCGTGTCGCCCTTCGCAGCCTCCTCTGATGCTCACCGACACGGCTCGAGCATGGCTTAACGGCCTGCCCGAGGATAGCATCCACGACTGGGCGATTTCCATGAGGTCTTCATCAGGAAACTTCATGGGCACGTACAAGCGGCCCGGAAGGGCGTGGGACCTCCTCCCTCTACACGTAGAACAAGGGGGAGTCCCTGCGGACTACATCCAGCATTGGACCCAGCTCCATAACTCCATGGAGGATGTCTTTGAGATGCAGGCCATCTGAGGCTTTCCCCCTAAGGAGTCAGGTACGACCTGTTGAAGCACAGCTGGCCAGATCTAATGTCCAAACCATGAGCCGACTCATGGAGCTGGCCAACAAGTACGCGACTGGTGAGGAAGCCGTACGTTGCTAGACCCGGGCGTCCTGGACAAGGGCAAGGCGAAGGCCGAGCCCTCCGAGTACAAGGGCAACCAGAGCAACTCCTACTCAGAAGGAATACAACAACGCAACCAGAAGCGCAAAGGTGGCAGCAGTGTTGGGTCGGCGGAGCAGACCTCGTCGCGGCCACCGAGCGCCTGGCAACCAGTGCTGCGACGACGACTAGAAGCAGAACCATCCGTGGACGCAGCGCAAGACCTCCGAGTTGTCCTATGATGAGACCATGGACAAACCTTGTTTGTTCACAGCTACGACGAACGACAGGGCAGGCAGGACACTCGACCAGGGAATGCAGCTTCTTAAAGCGCGTCCGGGCTGAGAGTCTGCCTGCAAAAAGAAGCTGATGAGAGTGGTCCGGCTGCAGGTGGCATGCGACCAGCAATACCCTAGACGGACGGCGTCCTCATGATCTTTCAAGAATCGGCTCCAGAAATGAGTCGGAAGCTCAAAGAGTCTGTGAGGTGAATGTGACGCTCCTGCGGCCCCATAGTGGCTGAATTGGTCTGAGGTGGTAGTCGGCTTTGATCATTCCGACCACCCGGGATCACATCCCGCACCAGGCAAGCACGCACTGGTGGTGGGCCCACAAGTCGCGGTTACAAGCTCACTAAGGTCTGATGGATGGGGGCAGCAGCATCAACATCATGTACATTGACACCCTCACGGCGGATGAAGGTTCCGGAGTCCTGACTCTGACCCACAGCAGCACCTAGTGTGGCCCGACACTTACAAAGTGCCGGGTAAAGTTAGAGCAACCACGGCGCTTATAAGTGGCCGGCGATACCCAAATGCCGCTTGTGGTCCACAGCGCGTGCGGGACTAGACCAACTTGGCACTGCGCGCGCGGAACTTCTCTTTTCCTCTCACTCAACACTCAAATCCCTAATCCCTAATTCCTCCCTATGCCCTCTCTCTCTCTCTCACCATGCACCGCCGCCTTGGGTCTGTGGCCTCCTCCCGCCGGCATCCTTCGTCGCCGGCGGTCTCCCCTTTCTCCTCTCGGTGCCGCCTGCCCGACGCTCCGTCACCTCCCGATCGTCTCCGCCGCCCTTGGCCTCGCCTGGGTCCGGCGCCACTGCCCCGAGCTCAGCCCGGTGCTCCGCTCACTGCCGCCCCACGCTCGGCCCCTCCCGAGCATGCGCCGCGCCGTGCGCCCTCTCGTCGCCGGCGGCCCTCTCCGCCTAGCCCGACTCTCCCCTCGACGCTGCCCCGTCGGACGCCGCCGTTGCCTCGCCTCGCCGCCGCCCCGGTCTGGTGCCGCCCGGCTCCTCGCTTCCCCCGCCGGTCCCCGCGGCCTTCCTTCTCCGGATGCGCCACCGTGAGCCTAGGGCTCGGGCGTGATCCGTCGCCGCCCTCGGGTGGTTGCGCCGCCGCCACCCGTGCTACCCACGCCGCCACCAGCTTCATCGCGCTGGCGTCCGCGCTTTCGGTCCGATTCGGTCATTGACACCGCCGCCTCAGGCGGGCCCTGCCGTGTTGCCCGGGTTGGCTGCGGCCTTGGCGTCGCAGCCCTGGCATCGCCGGTGCTCCGCTGAGGCTCGCCTCCCGCGGCGCGCGCGGCGGTGCTGCCTGGCCGTCGGTCCCTTCTTCTACAGGTAAGTGTTCTTATTCTCTAATCCTCTCTTCAATTCCCCAATTCTAGGGTTTTTGCCTCTGTTAATTTTTGATTTCTTCCTTTTCCTATTTATGATCTAAGATCATGAGTATGCCCGTGTCATCCTTGCTGTGATTTACTAAATTTGAATCACATGCTACTGCTCATCCTGATGGTTTTGATATACATATGTGTGTGTGCTTGTGGCCCCCTTGGCTAGCAGAATAGATGCCCAATTGGTCCTTTGCTGACTTGTAGTGATGGCGACTAGTTAAGCTGATGCACACATATGCATGGTTTCCTAGCTAATTTGTAGAGATGGTTGGTTTATTGATTGATTACTTGTAATTTGCTAAGTGTTGACTGGTTAGAACAACCATTTATCTGGGGTATTATTGATGACTAATACCTATAGGTTGGAATGTTAGAGCTAAACTATAACATACTCAGTGTTCAAGAGCACTTAAGTTTGAGTTAGTGTATCTATACTTAGATTGGGATGCTCTTTCTAAAAGAATTTGTGAATTAGTATCCTGGTAGACTACTACACTTGCTAATCTGAGTTAGCTAAAGAGTAAGTGTTATTCTTGATTTATCTCCTTAGCAAGAACATGGTACTACACTGTTTTAACCTTATGCTCATGTTTTAGGGGATTTTTATTCCAGCTATTATACTGTGGTTGACACCTCTAACCATTAGATGATTTGCTTGCCCATATACCCATGCATCATTTCACTCAAACCAATCGAACAGATGCTTCACTTGGTTTTAGTTTGTTTTACTTCTCATTTATATGGTATGTTTGTACCATTGGCTATGGATCTAAAAACATACGCCACTGATCTTTGATCATTTTCTGGTTTATAATTCATTGTATATCAGTATCAGTTTATTAACTAAAGAACGATACTCAACTTGACTTAGTTCATTTTATGATATCTCTTTATCTAAGAAGGGTTTTGAGGAAGGTGTAGCTCTGGTAAGAACAGATACTTCGCATCATCGTTGCCTATTAGCCGCCTTGACAGACTTATGATAATTTCTTTGAGAAAGGAGCCTGAGAAAGGTTAGAAATAGAATCTGATAAGAACAGATTGCTACCCCTTGCTGCTTAATTAAAACCCCAATGATGGTCTTCAGCTGAGAGCTTTGTTTGAGACTCATATGGTGTTAATTATAGAACAGATGCTACCAGGTCTCCTACAATCTCTGTGATGCGAAATGGATTCTGAGGGTCCAATTATCCTACCAAACGTCTTGCTATATGCATATGCCTGACCAAGATGCTTTTGTTTGGAACCTTACCTAATTGGTAAACTGACAGGGTTAGACTGAGCTTCTCAAGCTCTTTTGGTGCCTTGACCTGTTGGTGGCCTCTTGTCTTTGACCTGTTGGTGATCCCGCTCCTCCCCTTACTATGCCGATGCTCCTTGCGAGTTTGAGAGCTTGCTCCCTTACTCCTCCTCCTCCCTAATACTTCTTCCAGAGCTTGGTTATGGCTCCTGGGCTTATTTTTCTGGGATTGGTTCTTGCTCTTCTAGCAATAGCCGCAGCTCTCTCTCTCTCTCTCTCAGCTTGGCTCTTGCTTGAAGAGTGATTCACTAGTACATGCTGTGAACTCTACCCTGGTTGCCTTGTCCTTTTCTACAGAGCTAAGTCACTGCATACCTATTTGCTTGATCTTTTTGCTACCTTACAAGCTAAGTCACTGCAGCCATTTTCTGAGAATTGCTGGATATTTCTTAAGGAATGGTTGCCGGATCCAGAATGTTGCTTTAAAGAATTTGAGATAAAATGGTTGGATAAGATTTCATGGATGACGGCCTTATCTCAGAGTTTTTGGATCAATCGAATGGTTTAGCATTTTGGAATAAAAAGGATTGGCTGGATTAAAACATGAAAGCTAATCCAATATCAGAAACTATGGGCTTAAATATGGAGGTTGTCTTTAATTATGAATCTCTTAATCTTTGGTGGCTTTAGCTGGTTGCCATGGTGATGAATGTTTGCTTGGTTGGCTTTGAATCCATAACTATGGATCTGATGGTGTCCATTTTTTGGATTGATCCTGATGCTTTGATTTCTTTTGAGGTTCTTTAATTAAGTTCTCACAAAGATAACCTCCTACACAAAGTGCACCTCATTGAGGCAGCCAACATTTTTATCTAACCCCCTCACATCTTGTTTAAGTGGTGTATGTGTGCAGGTCAGATTTGAAAGAAAGGAAAGAAGTTCAAGATGAGAAGATTAATTTCTTCCTAATGTTGTAATATTTTTGACTTTGGATTTGAAGTTCAAGATGTGAGTTGTAATATTTGTAACTTCAGATTGAAGTTGTAATGATCATTTTGTAATTTGAATAATGCAATGATGTGTATATAAATATACATTTAATTTTCCTGGGAACTTGTTTAATTTCTGCTATGTATGAAAATGTGATAAGATTGCTCAAGTGTAGTTTTTGTGCTATGTGTACTGATGCTATGGATGAATTGCGTAGACATTGATTGTGACAAATAAAAATAGTTAATATATACAAGCAATGCGTATTGAAATGCCATGGGATGATCAAACATGGCACTTATTATGTGTCGGCTAGGCATACCACCGGCACTTATATGTGCAGGGTTAGGTACAGCATCCGGCACATATCTATGCCATGCTAGATTGGAAACTACAGCATTTAGCATGTGCCGGGTTAGGAATACCACGGCACATAAATGATGTGCCGCCTAGGGATACCACGTCACATATAATGTGCCACGGGCTTGAGGAAATGGCACATCTAAGTGCCGGGGTTGGTCAGTGCCGCGGAAAATCTTTCCCCCGTCGACACTTTTCTTGACGGTCAATAAGTGCCGGGAAAAACCTTTTGCCGGCACTTAGCTGAATTTCCCGGCACATAATTGTGCCTCCGATTGGGGTACCGTGTTGTAGTGCTAGTCCTGGTTCTTAAGAAGAACAAAAACTTGGCACATGTGTGTAGACTACACCAGCTTGAACAACGCATGCCCCAAGGACCCGTTCGCTCTACCTCGCATCGACCAGGTGGTAGACTCCACGGCCGGTTGCGAGCGCCTTTGTTTCCTGGATGCCTATTCAGGCTATCACCAGATTAAGATGAAAGAGTCGGATCAAATAAAGACTTCCTTATAACCCCTTACGGGGCCTTTTGCTATATCTCCATGCCATTCGGACTCAAGAATGCTGGCGCCACATACCAGCGCTGCATCCAGAAGTGCCTGCATGATCAGATTGGCAACAACGTCCAAGCCTATGTCGACAACATCATGGTGAAGACAAGAAAGAAAGGTGACCTCCTAGCTGACTTGGCTGAAACTTTCGCTAATCTCAGGCGGTTCAACATGAAGCTCACCTAGAAAAATGCATTTTCGGAGTCCCTTTCGGACAAGCTACTCGGTTTCATCGTTTCTGAGCGGGGAATCGAGGTGAACCCTGACAAGATTGACACCATCCTCAAGATGGGCAAGCCCAAGAACCTCAAGGCTGTCCAGCGGCTGACCGGTTGCGTGGCCGCACTCAGTCGGTTCATCTCTTGACTTGGCGAGAAGGCCCTGCCTCTTTACCGGCTTCTCAAGAAGTTTGACTCCTCGAGTGGACTGACGAAGCCCAGCACGCCCTTGACGACCTCAAATGCCTGCTGTCCACATCACCAGCACTCGTCACGTCCCTAGAGAATGAGCCCATGCTACTATACATCTCGACCACCAATCAAGTGGTCAGCGTCGTCCTGGTGGTGGAGCGCCAGGAAGAAGGCCGAGCGCAGAAGGTACAGTGACTGGTCTACTACGTCAGCGAGGTCCTAACCGACTCGAAGCAGCACTACCCGCACTACCAGAAGCTTGTCTATGGTGTATTCATGGCAGCACGGAAGTTGGTCCACTACTTCCAAGCCCACCCGATCATAGTGGTCAGCCACGCCCCTTTGTCCGACATCATCCGCAACAGGGATGCCACGGGTCGAGTCACCAAGTGGGCAATCGAGCTCATGGTTCATGACATCAACTATGAGCCCCGCAAGGCCATCAGGTCTCAAGCTCTCGCCGACTTCATTGTTGAATGGACTGATGCACAATGCCTCCCACCCCAGTCAACCCCGAGCACTGGGTCATGTACTTCGATGGGTCCAAGATGCTTGTGGGTGCGGGGGCTAGAATTGTCCTCATCTCCCCCAAGGGTGACAAGCTCAACTATGTGCTGCAGATTCACTTCACGGCATCTAACAATGTCGCGGAATACGAAGCCCTGTTGCACGGCCTGCGTATCGCCATCTCACTCAGTGTCCGTCGACTCTTGTGTCGCGGCGACTCGGATCTAGTCGTGTAGCAGGTGATGAAGTCCTAGGACACCAGGATCCCACCATGGCGGCATACTGCGCTGTGGTTCGTCGACTCAAAGGCCACTTCGAGGGCCTTGAATTGCATCATGTCCGTCGGTGTGACAACAAGGCCGCTGACTCCCTCGCCAGGATCGGCTCCACTCGCGACAAGGTACCACCTGGCATCTTCCTTCAACAACTGCACCAGCCGTCTGTCAGCCACGGTCGGCAACAGAGTCCCCTGAGCCCGAGCTTGAAGGTCCAAAGGCAGCTGAGTCGGCCCAGGAAAATGTCCTGGTCGTCATCCCCCTCTGGACTCAGCCATTCCTCGCCTACCTCCAGCAGAAGGAGCTCCCCGACGATCAGACTGTGGCACGATGCATCGTGCGTCGTGCCCAGGCCTACACCATCATCAACGACGAGCTCTACAAACACAGCACCACTGGAGTTTCTAGTGGTGCATCTCTCCAGAGGAAGCAAGGAAATCCTTCAAGAGATCCACTTCAGAGTCTGTGGTCACCACGCCTCATCGCGGGCGCTAGTGGCCAGGCTTTCTGTCATGGTTTCTTCTGGCCCACTACACTCTCTGACGCAGAGGAACTTGTCCGCACTTGCGTCGGCTATCAGAAATATGCCCGACAGCCACACATGCCAACAACCATGCTCAAGACCATCCCCATCACCTGGCCTTTCGCCGTGTGGGGACTCGACATGGTGGGCCCATTCAAGACAGCAAAGTGGGTTTCCTCACCTCCTCGTGGTGGTGGACAAGTTCACAAAGTGGATCGAGGCAAACCCATCATGAAACTCGATGGTCCGACTGCTGTCAAATTCATCAAGGGGGTCATATTCCAATTCGGCATTCCCCACAGCATCATCACCGACAACGGCTCCAACTTCACAGCTGGTGTCTTCTGCCAGTTCTGCAGAGACCACGGCATCACTCTCGATTATGCCTCGGTTCCTCACCCGCAATCTAGCGGCAAGTCGAGCGTTCCAACGGGCTCATCCTCCAAGGCATCAAGCCCCGACTCCTGGCCCCTCTGCAGAAGGCCGCAGGCTGCTGGATCGATGAGCTTCCTTCCGTCCTCTGGAGCCTGCGGACTACTCCGAACTAGTCGATTGGCTACATGCCTTTCTTCATGGTCTATGGAGCCGAAGCTGTCATGCGAGTGACATCCTCCACAACTCCCCGTGAGTCGCAGCATATGTCGAGGCCGAGTCGGAGGCGGCTAGACAAGATGACCTTGATACCCTCGAAGAAGCACGGGAGCTCGCTCTCCGCCGCTCTACCATCTACCAGTAGACCTTGCACCGCTACCACAGCCGCCAAGTGCGTGGCCGAGTTTTCCACAAGGGTGACCTGGTCCTTCGACTCATCCAGGAGAACAAGGCATGCACAAGCTTTCCCCCGCCGTGGGAAGGTCCCTTCATCATCAACCAAGTACTTCATAATGGCACCTACCAACTGGAGGACCCAGAATCTAGCGTAATCACGGAGAGGACCTGGAACATTTCCTAGCTGCGTCCTTTCTTCACTTAAACTCTGTATTTTCAACAATTTATAGTTTGATCATGAATAGTTTGATCTTGAGTCGGTATCACTTTGTTTATGATCTCACTATTAAAAAATGGCTTGTTTCCCTTGGGCAACCCCTGGGGGTTACATCAACATCCAAGTGGCCCTGACTCCTCCGGGCAACCCCCGGGGTCTACATCATTCCACCCACTGGGTGTGCTGCCAATCGACGCGCGTCCCGACTCCTCTAAATTTGCTTCCCCGCGAACGTCTAAGTAAATGTGTACGGCACCTAAGGCCCACTCTTCGTCCCCAACTACAGTCGCAACCCGGCTGTCCAGTTGGCATGAGCAAAAGCTAAAGGTCGGCTTGCACACGAAAGGATTGAATGCAAAAACAAATTTAGACGAGTGAAATACTTCAAGCTTCCAAAATATACTAAGTTTTTTACAGTGCATTTCACTTGGCATACACGAGGATTCATATCAGATACATTTATTCTTCTTCTGGCGCTGCCTCCACGCACTCGTCCAGGTCGGCGAACCTGGCAATCCGACTGGCGGCTCGGCGAAACCTGGGGAAGTAGCTCCACGGGGTCGACCGGCTCGCCCTTCACGTTAAGCGGGGCCCCAGCGGTGATCGTGTTGACGTCAGCATCGAGATGGTGCACCAGGACCATTGCTAGCGCCATTCTGGCTCCCGAGCGTGCCGCCGACTTCTTCCACTCGTCCACTTCCGCAAGGACTTGCATGAGCTTGTCGGTGAGGGCGAAGATGCTAGAACTCGGCTCCTCGTTGGGCCCAAGGTGGCGTAGAGGTCCTGTGATGTTGTCTTCATGTTCTGCACCAGGCTCTTAACTTGAAGCAGTCGGTCTTCAAGCGTGACGACGCAGGTGGACATCGCCTCGGGTGTCCAAAAGGCTCCGCGCGCTGCCTCCACCAGGTTGGCCAACCCTTGCAGTCGGCATGTAGCTCGCCTTGCCTGCTCCTCTAGCTCTGGGCAAGCATCTAGGCATGAATTATTACGAAGACATCAACAAGGAAGGAAAGACTGAAGAAGCTGGTGAAGGACTCAGAAACTTACCGAGTAAGGACTCATTGGCGGCTTTGAGCTGCTCCATGAGCTCTTTCTCGCGCTTCTTGCACTCGGCAATGGCTGCCTCGTGCCGACTCTTCGACTCCGTCATCTTCAAGTAGAAGCAGTCGACTTGCTTCTGCAGCTCGCGATTCATGGTGCTTAGTTGCTCGTACTGATCCGCCAGCTGTTGGTCTTCCGACTGCAACAAGGCAGCGGTCTTCATATTTTCACAAGCCTGCCGAAGCTCGTTGTGGAACTCGGCCTCCCGAGCGTCGAGCATTTCCTCGCCTTCTCCATCGAGATGGAGTTTTTCAATCATTCCCTCAGGCGAGCAGCTTCGGCCTCGGCGTCTACCGGCTCAAAAGATTAGACCAGCGGAAGGAATTCTAAGGCAAAGAAGGAACTGTGATTCAGATACTCACTCCCTGCGGCAGCCAACTTCTCCTCAAGCGATCGATTCCTGGCTCTCTCGTCGGCCAGTGCCTTCTCGAGGAAAGCATTCCTCTCCACGAGGACTTGGTTGTTTCTGCCAAGTTGGGCCAATACCTGGCAAAAGGAAGATCCGAGTCAGTAAAGTCTCAAGCCAACTCAAACAGTCGGCCAGAGACTCGGGGGCTACACCCACTGGGTGTACTGACCGTACCCGCAGTGTCAAAGCAAGAAGGAACCAAAATACGGTTGCAAAGACTTACCCGACGGAATCTTCGAGCGTGCTAGCCGAGTCCACCAGTGAGCTGGCCGCGCCTGCGAACTCCTTCAGCTTGGCACTGAGGGCGTCGACGCGGTTTGCGGCGTCGTGTGCTGCCGCACACTCCCCGCGTTGTCACTCGACGACGTGAGCTGCGGGACGAGATGGAGCCACCCGGCTGGCCGGGTGACGTTCCTCTCCCCGTGGGCGGGGCAGCCAGCACGAGGCTTCGCTCCACCAGCGCAGAGTCAGCGGTCGCCGACTTGTCCGCCGGTTCGTCTCTGATGCAGGCAAGCTCGCCGCTGATGACGACATCAGCTGCGGACTCGCCCCGTTCAGGCAAGTCGGCGGCTGTGGCTCCAACATCGGTGGCAGCGTTGTCGTCGGTGGAGGCTTGGCCTTTGGCCCTGTCGGCTGGCGCGGTGGAGTCGGTATCCACCATGTCCCTCGACACCGAGTCGGCTCCGGGTTCAGCTCGCTCGCCAGAGTCGGCGCGTCTCCACCCCCAACATCGGCACTCGGTGGAACCGCTCCGCGCCGGAGCGGCGGCTGGGTTAGCTCCCGCGTCCGGCTCCGGTGCCTCCGCCGCAGTGCGATAGGCGGTTGCCCATGTGGAACTGCAACTGGAGTCACGAGAGTCGGCTCCGGTGGCAGAGTTGGACTTGTCCCCGTGGACGTGCCGGGCTGGCGGCCTCCTTTGTCGGCCAACTTCTTCTGGACACTGCAGTGGTCAAGTTCCAACTCCGGCATTAGTGTGTGCCCCCACTTCAACCAAAAAGAAGAAGGCTAGGCTGAAAGGCTACGTACCTGGAAGTCGTGGCGATCACCTTGGCCACAGTTTTCTTCTTGGGCCTCCCCATGGTTGTCGGCGCTCTGAAGGAAGAAGTGCGAACCGACTGGGAGGCAGTCGGCCGAGATCGCTTGGAGGCCGACTCCGGCTGCGCCGACTCCGCCGATGCCTTCGAAGGCCCGGAGTCAGAGACATCGTCTGTCCGCCTTCGCTTCTGGGCCATAGAAGCCGCGGGCTCAGCCTCTTGGGTCTCGTCGCCCGAGTCCCCGCCCTCGGTAACCTCCTCGTCCACTTCCACGTCATCCAAAAGCCCCGGAGCTAGATTTTGCTTGGGGAGAGGCGGCATGGAACACAAGTTCAGTAAGGTCTGCAGCATAAAGGACTCAGATTCAGAAGAAATCACAGCACGAGATAAGGTTGTAAAGAATTCGACTCGGAAGACGACTCACCGTGGGCGAAGGGTTGTCGGCGGAAAAGGGCGGCACGTGCGGCACCCTATCGAGACTGCAGTGCTCTTTGGTTAAGCTCTTCAGCAGCTCCATGAAGTCTCGGTCCGAGAGCTCCCTAGCCGACACCCTGGTCGAGTCGGAAGCGCCCGAGTACGCCCACATCGGTTGCTCCCTAGCTTGGAGTGGCTGAATCCGCCGACTCAACGAGGTGACGATGAGCTCGACTCCGGTGAGACCCTTGTCCTGGAGCCGCTGGATCCTCCTCATCAGGCGATCGACTTTGGGGCCTCTGCGCTCGACGGCTTAGCACCCCCAGCGCTTCTGCCACTCGGGGGAGGGCCATCGGTGTACTTGGGGAGCCCTTCCTGTGCAGTCAGCGTGCGTTCGTTGGGGTAGTAGAACCAGCCGTCCTGCCACTTCCTCACGGTGTCAGGGAGCTGCAATTTGAAGTACTTGGCGCTGGCTTTGACCTGGATGCCGGCTCCTCCGCAGATCGACAGGCGCTCGCCGGCTTTAATCGGCTGCGCCTTCACGAGGAAGATCTTCTTCCACAGCCCCCAATGAGGCCGAGTCCCCAAGAAGCATTCACACAGCGTGATAAAACACGCAATGTGTAGAATGTCGTTGGGGCTCAGATGATGGAGTTGAAGACCGTAGAAGAAGAGAAGCCCTCGCACGAAGTCGTGCGGGGGCAGCGACAAGCCCCACTCAACGAAGGGGATGAGCATCACCCGCTCGTGCTCGTGCGGCGGGCTTCTCCTCCTGGAATGGCACCCTCCAGTTGCAGAGAGCCCAGGGTGGAAGCAGGCCCTCGCACGGCGAGGCCCGCCAAAATCCGGTCGCTTACCGCCGACGGCACCTAATCGTCCTTCTTCCAACCATCGGGAAGGGTGGCGGCGGAGGAGGAGGAGGACGAACTCTTGCTCTTGCCGGTGCGAGACATCGTTGAGGCTGGCGGAAAAGCACTTGGAGTGAACGAAACGAAAGAGAGAAGAGCAAAACGTGGCGGAGGGCTCCGGTGGTTGCGGCAGCGTGCGCGAGGAAAGCGAAGAAAGCAGATGGGAACCGCTCCGCTCCCCCTCCGTGCCTGCCTGAATACGAGGAGGCGAACCGCTCTCCGCCTGAAATTGCGCTCCACGTGGCCACGATCCGCTATGGTAACGGACGTCTCGCACGCCTCGTGCAGGACTCGAGGCGTCATCATGAACCGCCGTGACGTCTCATCAAGACCCTTCATAACAGGCATCTGTTCAGTCATTAAAGGCGCCCGTTGAAGCGACAGCGCGCAAAAGATTCTGCGTGACATCATCAACAGTCGCGACGATTCCGCGCTTCCGCGAGACGGTTTGACTGGGTTCGGCTTGACCGGGGCACTAACACGCGCGGTCTCCGAACCAGTTCAGAGCCGGACTCGGTCCACTGCGCCGCAACAAAGACCGATCGCCGGAGTCGGTCAACCGAGTACCGATCACGTCGGCTCCACCAATCAGCATACACGCATCCCGAGGCACACCGGCTGTGCCCACTCGGAAGCAGACCGGCTCTGCAAGTGGTGTCGATGACCAGCCCAATAGGGTTCGCAGGTCACTCGGCAACACCCTGAGCGAGGGACAGACTCGGCATCCCCGGTGGCACAAGTTGGTCTCTGACTCAGAGCCAAATGCCAAAGTCCGCAGGCTCGGTTCTGAAGTGGAGATCGAAGGCGTTCCCCTCGGGACACCAGCTGGCAACGACCAACTCGGATAAGCATAGACGCTGTCCGATTTTCACTCAGAGTTCATGATACGCCTCTCAACAGGCCACTAGCCATTCCCCACGGCAGAGAGCTTTGGGTATCACCGAGACTTTTTTCTGCTCACCTCTTACTTTTTCGGTAACTTCTAGAGTCTCCCAAGGTCTCTCTGTAGGACGACTCGGTAGCGCACACAGTCCGTCTTCCGGTCGGGATTTCTTAGACCCGGAGAAGGAGATAACACCAACAACGAGACCCTGAGGGACTCGGGGGCTACTAACGGCGGGATCCCCCTGGGGTAGGCCCAAGACGGGGACTCGGCTGGCGTGGCCGAAGTGGCCCATACCGAGTCCAAGAAGTCCGCTCAGCTGGGCGGTCCGCGCGTCATTACGATAAGCATTATCATAACGTGGTCAACCCACGACGGGCTCAACCAACGGCACGCGAGTCATGCGCCACTACCAGGAGTGACATGTGCAGTCAAAGCGCCGCGATATCAGGAGCCACTCCGCATGACCTACTCTAGCTAACCGACTCGCCAGTTGTAGTTTCTAGCCTCGTCGGCCCTATATAAGGCGAAGCTAGGGCCCCCGGTTGGGGGTTAGACAGTTGGTTGTTTGTATACGCACTACGCATTTCTCTTTCTTCCACCTCCGATCCTCACAATCATTGTACTGTAAAACTCCTCATTCGAGGCGAGATCAAGCATCTAGTAGGAGTAGGGTGTTACCTCTTCTACGGAGGGCCCGAACCTAGGTAATTCCCCTCGTGTGAACCCTGGCCGAATCTTCCACGCGTGTCCCTGAGAATCACAGATGTATATTGCCGTGGAATCACCACGACACTTACAGGCGGTTTGGGAAACCGCCTGCCTTGGAGTTTTTGAACCGCCTGTAATGAGCTACTTTGTAGTAATGTTAACTTGTTTTACTTCTTGTCCAGTCTGGAGACAAGGGTCCAGGTTTTGGCGATGCTTCTAGAAAGGAACATTTCTAACCAGAAGTCCTTATATGAAGTTATATTTGTGGGTGAGGATGATACATATGATGAAATCTGAGCAGCATGCAAGTCTGTTGCTCTAAATTCACATCCTGACAAAGCATTTACTACTGTAATCATTTGTTTCTTCCAATTAGCAGCAGGAATTTTGTAGTGTGCAGAAAGCATGGGAAATCCTACACGATCCTAAATCTCGAGCCAGAGTATGATAAACAGCTGCAATTGTCTAGGCATAACCTTGAAATTATTGCGTCCGATTTTGAAATCTTATCCACTACTACAGATAGCATTTCACGGGACGCCCCTTGTATAGACGGCAACCGGGAGACGTCTGTACAATTCTTATCACAGACGGTTCGCACACTACTGTAGAAAGGGCTATAGGCGCCACATTACTAGTGACGAGCCCCAAAAAAGCCCGTCACAGATAATAGGGAAATTTACCAGTGGCGGGCGTAAACTGCCACGTGTCACTGGTAAACAATTACCAGTGACGAGAACCAATGATAGCCCGTCACTGGTAAAGTACGAATTACTAGTGGCGGGCGACCATAGGTGCTCGTCACTGCTATAACACATACCAGTGACGTGCGAATCAAATCGCCCGTCACCGATAAATGTTCCCGCCAAACTTCCTCCCGGCCTTCATACCAGTGGCGGGCTCACGTTTTGCTCGTCACTGGTAAGTTGTTTACCAGTGGCGGGCCTCTATGTGTGCCCGTCACTGGTAACCTACCCTATAAAAACCATCAGCGAGCTCGCTGCTGGCCAGTCGTACCTCCACTGGCCAGCAGCGAGCTCGCACGATCGCCTGCGCGTCCGCCGCCGCCATACACGCCCCTGGTAATTTCCTAGCCCTCCAAACTCTTCCCCCACCTCCCCTAGCTCCCTTGCCATGCATCTCTCTCTCCCTCCTAAGCTAGATCATCCATGATCATGACCTCTAGCTTGCTGATCTCCCCCAAATTTGCTTCATTGCGCCCCCAAACCTGCTCTCCCTCCATAGCTTAGCTCATCTCACCTTAGTGCATGCTTCCATGTGTTTAAAACTGATAAGAGCAGATATCTCTTTTGATTTTGTTTGAGCCATCGATCTAAACTGTTAAAGGAACTGTTGTTGTCTTCGATCCCCTAAATTGATCAGTGATCATTTGTTACTCGTATGCATGCCTTGCTATATGAAATATGTTTGTATAGTTATGCCTCCTAATCGTACCATATGATGTTGAATGGTGAGCTTAACCATTAGAAGGGGTTCACCATTAGAAGGGGTTCCACATACGTACATGTATATATGTATCAGTTTAGCAAACTGAAGAACAGATGTATATATGTATCAGTTTAGCTCTCTAGTTTATTATGATCAGTGAGACGAATTCGATCTGTACATTGCTTCAATTGATATATGAGTAATTATATTTCTTATGCACTGAGGCAGAATCACATATGTGTAACTATGTGTACATTGGTTCATATTTGTGTAATTATGTTCTTATACACTGAGGCAGAATCATATATATATGTTTAATTATATATGACAAGCAAATGATACTTTGATTCGGTGGATCTGTGGTGATGTGAGATGTGCATGAAATGTATTCATATATGTGAATGTGAGATATGCTTGTGGTACCGGCCGTCGAGCCGAGGCAACATGAGTTGCTTTGTTTATTTTTTCAGGGAAACTGAGTTCAACGTTTTGGCGAAATGTTGCTTCGTCAACATTTGTCAACGTTCGATACTCAATTTTGCATAATTTTAGCAAAGGTCATGCCGAAATTTTGAATTTTCAATAATTTATTTCAATAACCTGCCAAATCTTGAAATGTTTTATGTAATATTTCAAAATCTCAATTGGAAAGAAAACTTTTATTTATTTTTTTAGCCTCTCATGAAAGGTGGTGCTAATTTATTTTCGTATATCTTAGGGATCGAACGACCGATGGATCGAAGTTGGATGTATGACGGCGATCGGAACACACAGAGTTTCTATACGTCTTTGAATGAGTTCTTTGATTTCGCCGAGCGAGATATGGTGCGAAAGGGTGGCACGAAGATATGCTGTCCGTGTCGTGATTGCAAAAACCAGAAGATGTACGAGAGGAAATCTGGTTTTTTGCACATGCACCTGGTGCGATGGGGTTTCATGGCAGGTTTACACACGGTGGACAAGTCACGGTGAGGAGGATGAGGTTGTTGCCGACGACGAAGGGTTAGATGAAAAAGCAGGACATGGGAACCGGAAGCAGAACGGTTGGATTATAAAGATGCCGGAGGACATGAAGAGGCCAAAGCGGATACGCGAAGCACGGGGGACAATTTGGCCGGAATGGTCCAGGACCGTCATGTGCAAGAGCAGGTTGTGAAGGAGACGGATAACGATAGTGCGGCTCGTAGAGAGGCTGCCAAGTTGGAGACACTGGTGAAAGACTCCGAGACTCCCTTGTATCCCGGTTGCAATCCCGAGCACACCCGCCTCTCAGTCACGCTCGAACTTCTTCGACTCAAGGCACTCCACAACAGCACGGACACAAGCCTCGACGAGACATTGGAGTATCTTGCAAAAGTTCTGCCGGAGGGGAACGTGTTGCCTCGCGGTTGCGATGAGGCCAAGAAGGTCGTGTGCCCTCTTGAACTAGAGGTGAGGAGATACCATGCGTGTCCGAATGACTGCATCATTTATCGGAACCAGTACGCGGATCTAACCAGCTGTCCAGAGTGCAAAGCATCCCGATTCAAGCGGGGAAAGAACTACCAACCAGATGGTGAGAACGGAGTGAAGAGCGGTGGTCCTGCGAAGGTGGTATGGTACCTTCCACTCATTCCCCGTTTGAAGCGTCTATTCGCAAACAAGACAGAGGCAAAGCTCATGCGTTGGCACGACGAGAGGCCGCAAAAAGATGACGGTGTCCTGAGACACCCTGCAGATGGTTGCCAGTGGAAAGCTGTCGACGACCAGTACCCCGAATTCGGAGTAGAGCCGAGGAATATCAGACTCGGTATGAGTACAGACGGACTCAATCCTTTTGGAAACATGAGCAGCAGGCACAGCACTTGGCCCGTGGTTGTATGGATGTACAACCTCCCTCTGTGGCTCTGCATGAAGCGGAAGTATGTACACCTCTGTACGCTAATTCAAGGGCCACAGCAACCAGGGAATGATCTGAACGTGTACCACGAACTACTGAAGGAGGAGCTAGATACACTATGGGCTGAACCAGGGGTCCGGGTCTGGGACGCTTACGAAGGAGACTACTTCAACATGAGAGCTATGATGATCACAACAGTGCAAGACTATCCCGCTTACGGGTATCAATCCGGTCAGGTTTGCCACGGATACCAAGGATGTGTTAAGTGTATGGAAGACACAACAAGTCGTCACCTACCGCGGTCTCATAAAGTAGTGTACATGGGCACCGAAGATGGCTTCAACAGGATGACCCGTGGAGACAAGAAAAAGAAAAGTTCGACAATACAGTTGAGACCCGAGGACCACCACGTAAGAGGAGTGGGGAAGAATATATGACATGTTGAATTCTTGGGACCAGTGCCCTAAGGCAGGAAAGAAGCAAAAGAAGGTAAAGCCACTTGGAGGCGTATGGAAAACAAAATCTGTATTTTGGGACTTGCCTTACTGGGCTTTTCTCGAGACGCGTCACTGCATAGATGTCATGCACATTGAGAAAAATGTTTGTGAGAGTGTGCTTGGTCTCTTGCTCCCACATGGCAGACAAGACCAAAGATGGGCCAAAGGCACGAGCTGACTACGAGGAACTGGGGATAAGACGAGAGCTGTGGGCCAACGAGGAGAAGAGCAAGATAGGCAGGAATGTTACAAAAATCAAGACAGAATGTCCCGCCGCTTGTTACACCCTAAGTAAGGAGGAGCTCGATAAAATTTTCAAGTGCCTCGAAGGTGTCAAAGTAACTTCTGGCTACTCGGCAAACATACGGAGATACCTAGACATGCGGAACCATAAGTTAATCGGTATGAAGTCTCATGACTGTCACGTGATGATCACGCAGATACTTCCGGTTGCAATTAGAGGGCTAATGGAGCCATGGATCCGCGGGACACTGCTTGACCTCTGTAACTTCTTCGACACTATCTCTCAGAAGTCCATCACTAAGAAGCGTTGCCGGCGACTGCAGGCGGAGATCATTGTCATACTCTGCGAGCTCGAGATGTACTTTCCGCCCGCATTCTTCGACGTCATGGTTCATCTCATGATCCATATCGTCCCGGAGATCATCGACCTAGGTCCAGTATTCCTACACAACATGTACCCGTTGGAGAGGTTCAACGGGGTCGTGAAGCGATACGTTCGCAACAGGTCTCATCCGGACGGGAGCATCGTCCAGGGCTTTCTCACGGAGGAGAGCGTCGAGTTCTGCACAGATTACATGAAAGTCGACAAACCTATAGGCGTGCCTGTTAATCGGCACATTGGCAGGCTCGATGGCGTAGGTCACCGACGCGGAAAGAAGGATTTACATGTGCACAGTGACTCTCCGAACCGATCAGACGATTACGTCAGAGCGCATACAGTAGTGCTACAGCACCTGTCAGTGGTCCGGCCTTACGTTATTCAGCACATGGCAATGTTAAAAACAAGCACGGCTCAAGAAAGACCGAGGCGGCCCTCATGAAAGAGCACAACGCAACGTTCGCCAGGTGGCTAAAAACTACTTCGACGAACATAGCTTCTCAAAAGATGATGACGTAGCACGGACGGTGTTCCACGTGGCACAGGGACCCCTGATGAATGTCGGGACGTACCAAGCATACGACATCAACGGATACACATTCTATACAGAGGCACAAGACCAGAAGAGCGTGTACCAGAACTCTGGGGTGACGATGGAGGCCCTGACCGGTAAGAAAAAGGACAGATACTACGGTAGGCTGGAAGAGATTTGGGAACTGGACTACACCGTGACCAAGATCCCCATGTTCCGGGTAAGATGGGCGAAGAATGTCGAAACGGAAGACTATTTCACTACCATGGTCATACCGAAAGCAGTTCCTATTGAGACAGTAAATGTGAAAGCGATCAGTGCCAAAATGAGCCGTGGGTATTAGCTAAACAAGTGGCCCAATGCTTCTACATAGCCGACCCGACGAGGCCAAGCCGTCATATCATGAGGAGGGGCAAAAGGAGTATCGTTGGAATCGATGGTGTCGTTGACGAAGACGACTATGACCAATTTGACGACCCGGATACGGAGGAAGACAATCAGCCACGGCCCAGCAGAAGGAGAAATACTACATGTCCCGCCGTGCGGCCCTTCAAAAGACGAACTCACTCCGAGGGGCTAACCTATACCAGGAAGAAGACCAAGACTACCGTTGAGAAGACTGTCGAAGAGTGAGAAGATTATCAAAGAATGTTGTACTTTCATTAAGTTAATTAATGATGTATAGCTCACTTTTGTCTATTTATGTATATAACAATAATGATATTTATGTTAATTCTATATATACGCATGAACTAATCATTGCCCGCGCAAATAATAAACGACGGTCTCGTAAATAACCCTAAGTACTAACCGTAAGTACTAACCCTAACTAACCCTAAGTACGAACCCTAACTAACTAACCCTAACTAACAAACCCTAACTAACTAACCCTAACTAATTAACCTAAGAACTAAAGACTATGACCACTTAAATGATATGTAAGTAGTAATACTCCATTTTTATTACATTTTATCTTCGTTATACATTTTTTCCACTTTAATTTGTGACATGGTACACTGAGATGTTAGCCATAGTCAATGTTTACAGAAAAGAAAACTACACTATGTGTAGTTGAGTTGGTCTCCCATATTTTGATTAGCATGACAGTACCCCTAATTAAGTCCTAAAAACCCTAGATTTACTTACCAGTGACGAGCCGAAGTCCCCAACCGTCACTGATAAGTATTATATCAGTGGCGGGCTATAGATACCGCCCGTCACTGATAAATATTATACCAGTGACGGGCTGTGGTACCGCACGTCACTGATACATATTATACCAGTGACGGGCTATGGTACCGCACGTCACTGATAAATATTACCAGTGACGAGCGAAGTTTTCCACCCGTCACTGGTAAAGGGTACTTATGTACCGCCCGGGACTTAGAAAAATTTCGCCTTTCCATATCCCGCGCGCCCGCCCGTTTCTGCCCTAGCTCCAAATCTCCCCGCCCGCCGTCCTCCCGCGCCGGACCTCTCCCTGGCCTCCCCTCCCGCGCCGGACCTCTCCCTCGCCTCCCGTCCACGCCGGCCTCCCTAATTCTCCAAATCCCGCGCGCCCGCGCCCCGCCCTAATTCTCCAAATCGCCCTGCCCTCGCGCGACCGACGCCGCCAGGCCGCCGCCGCTCCTCGCCGGACGCCGCCCTCGCCGCCTCCCTCACCGGTCGACGCCGCCCTCCTCGCCTCCCTCACCGTCGACGCCGCCCTCGCCGCCTCCCTCACCGGTCGCCGCCGCCCTCGCCGCCTCCCTCGCCGGCTGCCTCGCCTCCCTCGCCGGCCGCGCAAGACTCGTCGGCCGCCTCGCCTCCCTCGCCGGCTGTCGGCTTCCTCCTCCGTAAGCTCCCGTTCTTCCCTATTACTGATCAAGCACCCGATATTTTCTCCATTGACCAAAGCTGCTCTACATCAATTTACATTTACAAACAGAGGACAAGTGCAAGAATCTAATACCAGTGAAACTGTTCCATGCATGATGCATGCAAGAGAGCGCATATCCATCGGACATGAATATGTCTGCAAGACTGCAACTGAATATAGAGAATGCAAAACAAGCTGGACTAAAATTGAATTCCATTGTTTCATGCCTAGGAGCTACGCTTAAGAAATCCGTCTTGCCATAGTTTTTGACAGTTGAGGTGGCATCTATTAATGCGGTTGCTTAACGTTGAACAGAATATGTTTTTGCACTTTCAGAATCTTCCGCTCTGCTCCATGTTTAATTACTCTGTGCATGTGGTGTGTTTAGTGACATGTGGGAGCAGGTTATAAAACTCCACGACAAGTCCAAGAGGCTTCACTTCCTCTCATGCTTTAATATCTGTTGTGGGTTGCTAGGGTGCTTGCTACTGTGTCAGGACTCAGGATGCCTGTGATCGATTGTTAGTGTTTATGCCATAGTCGTTCTAATGCTGCTGTATTAGCAGGCAGAAGTGATATATGCTTCGGTTCTGAGTTGTGAGTAAAAACTTTCGTGCAAGCTGTCAAGTACTCAGTTGAATTAACATGTGTTATGATCGGAATGCTCATGTTTTTATGTCAAAAACTGAATCTGGAGAGACAAGAGCCACAATGCTTAGGGAGATGTGGTTTGCAATTTGTACCTTGTTAATCAAGTACTAGTTATCACATGTAAAATGAATGAGTTATTCATGTATATGAAGAATGGTTGCATCAACATAGAGCATGTGCAGATACCTCTATTCCCTTTGATGGAGCCATGGATCCTTCTATGTCGATTGTTTGAGTATTGTGGTACCGGCCATCGAGCCGAGGCAACATTAGTTGCTGAATGTTTATTTTTTCAGGGAAACTGAGTTCAACGTTTAGACGAAATGTTGCTTCGTCAACATTTTGTCAACGTTCGATACTCAATTTTGCATAATTTTAGCAAAGGTCATGCCGAAATTTTCAATTTTCATTGTATGTACGGTATATTCGTGTCATTGTTGTTCATTGTCATGCTCAGTTATATGCTTTTGTTTAACAAGATTTCATAATCTCAATTGCAAATAAAATTTTAATTCCCACCCTTGTTTGCTATAATGAATGGATATTAGAAAATGGCTGGAAGTAGCCCCTCTCCATCGCGGACACCAACGGATGTCCCCGCATCGTCTCGAGATATCGAGGGCGTGCGGAAGCTTCCCGGGACCTGGCCCTCCAACAAACATCTCAGGGGGCCGCCATCGTCGATGACCCTGCTTCCAGGGATAACAACGAGTACGAGTCGTCCCACGAAGAGTCCGGCGGTGCTGAAGACGCGACCGATCGTGACGAAGGGACCGGCCGTGAATACGAGACCGGTATGGAAGAAGAAAAGGCAGACGGGGCTCCACCAGCCAAACGGAAAAGGCGGCTCGCGCCTAGGAGACCTAACAAGTTGAGTACCGAGACGTTCGTAATCACTCGAGTGGACGATCTCGGTAAACCTGCCAGTCCTGTAAGACCGCACAGGGTACTCAAACGCCGTAGGCTGCATCCTGCGTGAAACGGTGAAGATCACAACTCCCGACATAAGGACGAGAGAAACCGAGCATCTTCGAACTCTCCTCCTGGACGGCTATTCAGCAGGTATTCCGTCCCGGAGGCCGACAGAATAGAGTCGCAACGAAAGCCCTCAGCATGATGTCGAAATCGTTGAATACCTGGCGATACCATGCCAATAAGATGAAGGATCAAGATTTCGAGACCGTGATAAAGCCGAAATGGCCCACGATAGATGAGGCGGACTGGACCGAGTTCATTCAAACTCGTCCGGCGAGGAATTCAGGAGGAAGAGTGATTGGGGGAAGGACATGCGGGGGAAGATCGTGGGTGACCACAGACTTGGCAGCCGTGGTTACCAAGGGAAGAGGCCTAAATGGGACAAGGAGGATGCGAGGTTGATTGCGGCTGGGAAAGAACCCCCTTTCTCGGACATCCAGCCAGGGCGCGGGAAAAGACTTTGTGCGGGCCCGCGCAAAATTTGACCCAGCGACGGGGAACCGATCTTCACGCACGAGAAAATGAAGGACGTGCACGAAGAACTGGTAACCTCTGAACCATTTTACTTTATTTGTCCTACGTAGATTAATTTCCTAAAGATTACGTTCTGAACGGTTCATGTTGCTTGCAGAGAAAGCTGAGCCAGCAACCTGAGAGCTCCCAGGACTCTGTCGGTACCGAGAGGTGGCAAGACCCTATCAACAAGGCTCTCGGGAAGCCGGAGACTCGTGGCCGCGTCATGGGCGTCGGGTATGGGCTCGGTGGGCTGATTTACGGTCCCCAAACCCGCGAGGCTGCCCGCGAGAGGAGGAAGCCAGCAGGATGAAGAATTCGATGCGCGAGTGGAGGCGGCTGTGAAACGTCTGTTAGGGCCTCTATACGATCAACTACGACGACCACCCACGCATCCTGATACGCAGCCGCCGCCCTATAATCTGGATACGCAGCACGCCGGCCTTCACTGCTGCAAGGAGTAGCAGCCCCTCCGTATCGGGCGTTGGCCCCGGGTCGCCAATACAATCGACGGCCTAACGTAGAGTGCGTCGTCGGCTCACAACCGTAAGGGTCTCGTACAGATTTCGTTGTTTGGACTCTAACATCGCTGCACCCGTACGTATGTTCCGCAGGTGTGATAACTCCGATGCCATCTCCAGACCCAAGTGCTCGGCTCGATGGTGACGGTCGCGTACGGTCGAGTCCACCCAATAACGCCGGAGAACAGGATGCACTGCGTGGATTTACCACCAAACATGGCGAGGGTGGAGTTGACTAAGGTGGTCGTCACCTTTGGGACCTGGTTCTGAATGACCCCCCTGAAGAGGGATACGAGAAGCTAGGATCCTGCAAGGGTTTTTCCTTAGGTGGCCGAAGGACGCGATAAGTTGATTGAGACCTCCATCGTCCAGCACCTTCGCCGAGCCACACCGAGAGTCCATCAGCAAGACCATCTCCTCTGGGTATTTCCGCACCTCTATCCTACAAGGATCTGGAGATGGAGCATGCCGAGGAAGGCGCAGAGCATGGCATGCCTCGTGACGAAGAGGCACGAGAAGTTGTAGATACGCCGCCACCCAAGCATGATAGGCAAGACCACACGAAGTTGACTCCTAAACACTCGTGGGCGCAGCCAAAGAAGCGATGGCCGTCAGAGGGCCGTATCCCTGATACGGAGCGCACGAGCAAAAAAGGGGCGGCGAAGAAGGCACATGCTAGCACCGTAACTTACGATAGACAGGTGAGGCCAGTTGAAGAAATCCTTAACGTACGCAGCATCTTCCCAGTCAGCACAGACAGCAAGGGTCGTCAGTGGCGGCCTATCACATCCCGGGTCACCCGATGTACCGAAGGATGAGTTCGACGTCCTCCCAAACGAGATGAAGAGTCTGCACTAGAACATCGAGACATTGAATTAGACCCGATGAAACGAATATCTCGTATTTACACGGCGAAGGTGCCAGAGGGTTTCCATTTCGTCGAGCAGTATCCCGCGGACAAGTTCTATCTGGACTTTGCGGAGATCTTCGGCATGTTCAACCTTTATCGGCTCGAGCATCCTTCGTCAAGGCTATGGTTCGCTTCACCTACCAGAGAGAGCAGAACTCCTGAAGATTCTCGACGTTGCAATAGCATATCCGTTTACCTGCACGAGAACAACGTTCGCTCCCAAGAAGTAGGGAGATTATGAAGAATGCCTCGTGAGTGCGATGATAGCGCATAAGGGCAAGGACTACCTCCTCGTGCCCTACAATCCTTGTAGTCATTCTGTACTTTGTGCTTTCGTAAATTTCTCTTTTCCGCTGTCACCTAGCCACTTCGTGGGTTTAATATTGGTTTTGTTCACATGTCCTGCGCAGCGACCACTGGATCCTCTTAGTGCTACGCCGAAGGAAAGATGTTGTTTACTTTGTTCCATGAAGCGGGTGAGCAAGACTACACCTGCTCAAGAAAGTTCTGGATGATGCTACTCTTCGATTTGCACAGAACGGAGAGTAGCAACTATGGTAAAAAAAGTGGCGTCCACGCTTTAAATAAACAACAGAGAGAACGAAACAACTACAAAACGTCCAAAACATAGCAAACTCAAGACAACGAAACGTAAACAACTAAAACAACGGCAAAACGAAACTACATACCAAATAATTAAACAGAATAAACGAGAGAAAAAGCTAGCCAAAAAACGCACCATACACCACTACGACCAAACCAACCGATAACAACTTACATACAATTAAGCAACAAGAGAAAACTGATTACCGAACCACTAGAAAAACAAAAAACAACAAAGGCTATCAACTAACTTTCAGCAACACCAACCAACTAAAACAACAAACCGAAAACTAAAAACCCGCAGAAAACCTCGATCAAAACCCATCAACTAACGAAACGTACTAACCAAGAAATCAAACTAAACCACGATTGCACAAAACACTAACAAGCAACAAGACGGAACAACACTACTCACTTACAAGAAACAAAAAAACAACCAAACTTCATACCAGAACATTAACAAAAATTCAACACCTAAAATCAAATTCAGTATAACCACTCATCAGAACATACCCCGAACGAACGTGAACTTAAACAAACGATAATCAAATAGAACAAAATAACTAGAAAAACAACACTACAACCAACCCCTCTACAATAAAACAATAAAACAACATACATCTAACAAATGACATGACCAAACCCACCATAAATTTACCCAACACAAAAACATGTTATCTAAAACATAAAACCCCAAAAACCTATCAAACAAAATAACAATAACCAAATAAAAACTCAAAACACTGCAGAACTTCACAAAATCGACCCAAGCATATCATAAAAAACGAGCAAAAACTCACAAAATAACTAGAACCACACATCAACATAAACTAATATAAACAAATAAACATTAACAAACAAACAAACATAAAAAACTGAAAAACAAAACAATAAAACAAAACAACAACCTACTCTAAGTATACTAAATAACATGAACTTAATAACAAGCAAGGAACGACCAACATACAACAACAGGAATCTATTAACCAACCACACACAGAACGTGACCGATTGGTGGTGCAGACAGCAGCCGGAGGGTAGTGTGACGTGCGGCTACTACGTCTGCTGCCACATGGACGACTTTGTACGGGCGCGGAACACGTTTCGCAAACAAGACGACCTACGCAAGTGGAGTAATAACCTCGAGCACAAGCCATATGACTGGAAGCAAGAGTTTGCACGCCTCCAGAATGCGTTCGCGAACATCATCAACAAGGACGTCGTCTCTGATACGGGGCTTTTCTACGCCGGCACTGACCCAAGGGAGGAACACGCCGCTCGCACAGAGCAGCGAGTTCGCCAAATCCCGACCGAAGACCCATTCGCGCGCCCACATGTAGCTTGGCCCTAGAGGACGGAAAAACATTGCATATGTATTGTGTTTGTGGTCGTGTATTCCCGAACTGGTCTACTTTGTACGTTTCTGCACATATTTACGTATTGGCACTTGTTACTTTCGTACTCGGTTTTACATATGTACTTATCGTGTGCGACATCCGAGAGCGCGAGTGAGGTGGCCTTCGAAGCATACCGGCACGTAGCATGCCGACGCAACGAGGCATGGTCGCAAGCGCTATTAGGCCACAGCGGCACGCCCTAGGAGAACGGCCACCGAAGGGGTACACCCCCTACCACAGGGGCTGGAGAGCGCCCTAGGAGAACGGCGACCGACGCCCTAGGAGCGCCAGCGAAAATGGTTGCCGCGGCAGCGAAAATGGCTGCCGCGGCAGCCAAAATGGCTGTTTATGCTGCCGCGGCAGCCATTTTGGCTGCCGCGGCAGCAAAAACAGCCATTTTGGCTGTCGCGGCAGACAAAATAGCTGCCGCGGCAGCCAAAACGGCTGTTTTTGCTGCCGCGGCAGCCAAAATGGCTGCTGCGGCACCCAAGCACGTTGCTGCCGCGGCAGCAAAATCACCCCTTTTGGCTGCCGCGGCAGACATAATGGCTGCCGCGGCAGCCAAAACAGCTGTTTTTGCTGCCGCGGCAGCAACGTGCTTGGGACCCTCATAACAGCAGTGACGAGCGGACTGGCGAGCTCGTCACTGCTGTATACCTTACCAGTGACGGGCCTAAACTCTGGCTCGTCACTGCTGTATACCTTAGCAGTGACGGGCTCTCATGTGCGCCCGTCACTGGTAACTAAATTACCAGTGACGAGCGGGTGGCCCGCCACTGATAACCAGTTACCAGTGGCTGGTCACCAGTGACGGGCCGGCCCGCTCGTCACTACTGGGCTTTTTAGGCCCGTCACTGGTGTCCCTATCTGCAGTAGTGGCAACACGAACCATCTGAGAAAATGACGACCAAGGATGGCGAACAAGCGGGACGGCACAATACAAACGGTTCGCTCGCGGAACCGTCTATAAAAATAATACAGACGG
Source organism: Stipa capillata (assembly GCA_019208055.1). Taxonomy (NCBI): domain Eukaryota; kingdom Viridiplantae; phylum Streptophyta; class Magnoliopsida; order Poales; family Poaceae; genus Stipa; species Stipa capillata. The sequence continues at coordinate 122,415 of JAGXJF010001584.1, read as the reverse complement.
TGTCCAACTGTAGCCGTCTGCACTGGGTATCACAGTACAGACGGCTCTCAACAAGGACCGTCTGCACTAATGCCACAGACGGTCCCAGTTGGTAGCCGTCTGTACTAACCCATATAGTACAGACGACTCCCAACCAGTACCGTCTGTACTAATGCCACAGACGGTCCCCATTGGGAGCCGTCTGCACTAACCCATACAGTACAGACGGCTCCCTACCGGAACCGTCTGTGTTATTTGTACAGATGGTTCCCTACTTGGAGCCGTCTGTACTAATATGCATAAGCTCACTCCCACACTCCCACTCCCAGCCGAGCTTCGTGTACCTCCGGCATCTCTAGCCGCCCGCAAGCGCCGCCGCCGACCGAAGCTCGTGTCGCCCGCCGGCGACCTCCCCAAGCCGCCACCGCCACCCACCGACGATCTCCCCAAGCCGCCGCCGTCGCCCCGCCCCCGAAGCTTCTCTAGTTTCGCAAACTTGGCAGCCTCTCTAAGAGCAGCTCTTTCGTTAGTCATATTTTTCACAATCAACTCTTGAACATGAGGGTCCTGCACCATTGCGGCCAGCGTGTCCTGGGTGTCCGCCGCTTCGGCATCTTCATCGTGTCCGACATCGTCGTCATGTCCGGCCTCTTCATCATGTCCGGGCGCCTCTTGGTGCTCCATCCCTTCATCTTCCGGGTCTTCGTTTCCCGCTTCTTCATCTGTCGCCCCTTTGACGTCGGCAACATCCTCATCCTCCTCACCGTGACTTGTCCACCGTGTATAACCATCCATGAAACCCCGTCGGAGCAAGTGCGCCTTCACAGAGCCAGAACGGGGCGTGAACATATGCATGTTTTTGCAATCACGACACGGACAACATATCTCCTTGCCACCCCTTCGCTCCATATCTTCCACGGCAAACTTTAAGAACCCATTCATACTTCGATCCATGATATCGTTCGATCGATCCCTGTAAGATTTAAGGAAAAGGATTAAAACCAAGAAGGTCATAGAAAATTTCGGCATGACCTTTGCTAAAAATGACACAAATCGAGTGTGCCAGAAATTTGACAAAACATTGACGAATCAATATTTTGTCAAAACATTGGCAACTCATATATATTCCCTGAAAAAAAACACATGGAGCAACTACAATGAGTTGTTGCCTCGGCTCGATGACCGGTATCACAAGCAATAACAAAGTCGATGGCCGAACACAAATTTTCATCATCTCACATGCATGTCCATAACAATATACATTTCATTTCATTCAAATAGACGACGATGCCCCCAAAGTTAATTCTCACCTAGGGACGAAGAGAGGACCGAGACGTCGATCGAGCTAGTGAGGCCGGCTATATATGTATGGTGGTGGTGGTGGTGGAAGGAGAGGAGAAAGAATGGAGCGGGAGAGAGAGGATTTGGGGGGAGAGCTAGCTAAGCATCAATGGAGGAGAGAGAGAGTTCATTTAATTCATGGGAGAGGGTGGAGGGAGAGAGAGTAGATCTAGCTAGTTAATAATTAGGGCTTAATTATTAATTAGCTAGATCTACCTAGGGCTAATTAGGTAGATAAAAAAATGTGCAAGGTGTTGGAGGAGAGAACAAGGGGAGAGGAGGAAGAAGGGAGAAGGAAGTGGTGAGGAGGAAGAAGGAGAGAGGGGGGCTCTCACGTTTATACACAGCTCAATTATTGGTCCTAATTACTAGTGGCGTGTGAGCTAGAGGGGCACGCCACTAGTAAACTAGATACTAGTGGCATGTGCTGCCGAGACCACGCCACTAGTAATTTCTCCCGGGCCACGGTCGGGCCCCACTTACTAGTGGCGTGTGTACCAGCGAGCCACGCCACTAGTAATCCTTGTACTAGTGGCGTGTGATATGGAGACCACGCCACTAGTAAGCACCCATTACTAGTGGCGTGTTGTACCGAGGAGCACGCCACTACTAAATTAGGTACTAGTGGCGTGTGTTACTGAGACCACGCCGCTAGTAAATTCTTCCGGGCCCCCCTCTTACTAGTGGCGTGTGGGATGATCAAGCACGCCACTAATAAGCCTGGTACTAGTGGCGTGTGCTCTCCAGACCACGCCACTAGTAAGTTTTCCCGGGCCACGGCTGGGCCCCACTTACTAGTGGCGTGTGGTATAGAGGAGCACGCCACTAGTACTTTATTATTAGTGGCGTTCGTCTCAGATGACACGCCACTGATAAGCTGAGTAGATAGCAGTGGCGTTGCTTTTTGGGGGAACGCCACTAATAAGCTTTCATCTATAAGGGGGTTCTCCACTAGTGTACCCTGCCGCACGGCTGCTGCGACAACCGAAACGGTAGTTTCCGCTGCCGCGGCAGCAGTTTGGCAGCAACGTCGCCTTGCCGCACGGCTGCCGTGGCAGCAGGCGGCAACACCGTCGCCCTGCCACACTACTGCCGCGGCAGCAGAAACCTCTGTTTCCGCTGCCGTGGCAGCAGGCGGTAGCATCGTCGCCCTGCCGCACTGCTGCCACGGCAGCGGAATCAGCCATTTCCGCTGCCGTGGCAACAGGTGGCAGCAACGCCGCCTTGCCGCACGGCTGCCGCGGCAGCCGAAACGTCTGTTTCTGCTGCCATGGCAGCAGGCGGCAGCACCGTCTGTACAACCGCACTGCTACCGCCGGCAGCAGAAACAATTGTTTCCGCTGCCGCGGTAGCATTGTTTTCCTGCCACAGCAGTAGTACAGACGGTTCCAGGGGTAGAATCATGTGTACAAATTCTTTGTTCAGACGGTTCTGGGTATGGAACCGTCTGTACAAATGCTTTTGAGGTACTGTTCAATGCATTTGGGCAGACGGTTTTGTGGATGGAACCGTCTGTACAAATGCTTTGGAGGCATTGTACCAGAGAATATCACAGACGGTTCGTGCGTGGATCCGTCTGTACTAATTATTTGTACAGACGGTTCAATAACCGTCTATACAAACCTGATTTGTACTGACTGTTTCATCCAGACGGTTTGAAAAACCGTCCCGCCCGGTGTTTCCGAACCGTCTGTACAAATCGATTCTGTAGTAGTGATCGAAAGTACTACCGACGCTCTAGAGCTATTGTGTGCTTCTATGTGTGGTGATTATTTTCCGTCACCTCTTGTGAACTAGGTGAAATGGAAATTTTAGTGATTGAAGAAGAAGAAATAGAATTGCAGACATCTGATGCTGTATCAACATATGTTGTTCTGGGTTGTGGTTCTTGTTCTATTGAAACACGATTGGTTATGAATAAAACTTCCTATTTTTGGTAGAATAACTAGGAGCACGTGTTGTTTGCCATGTCACTACTTTCCTTCAGGAAATTTATAAATTCATTAACAATATACAAAGTTCCAAAAAATCAAGAAATAAGTATTAGAAAGGAAATACATTTCTATATAAGGAAACTTTTTAAAACAAAATAATCAACTTTCCAAAGTGGATTTTAAAATAGACGTGTAGCATCACTCCATGTGTCCACCACCGTGCCAAATCACCAATGTCCTTTGGAAAATTTCATAAATTTATTTTTAAAATCCCAAATTTTCGTAGGACAAGTCCAGAAAAGAGCAAAAAAAGAAGATTCAAACATCCAATATATTTGCCAAGTTTCATTTTAGAAATATTATTTTTTTATGTTTTTGAATTTTTTCAATATTTCAATTTTTTTCTTTTTTTAATTTTCTTATTAATTTTTGCCCTTGTTAAGACTTTTTCTCTTTATTTATGGTATTTTTAATAAATTTATATAATTTCCTAAAGGCAATGGTGATGATTTGGCCTCCATGTAGATGTTGTGTTAGTCAAAGCAACTTCGGAATGGTCAAAACCACTTTGAGGGACCAAAAGTATATGGTATTAAGAGTCAAGGGACAAAGATGTCTGGTTTAATAGTTGAGTGACCAAAATTACTCTAATAATTATCTTTTTTGAGGAAACGACAGAGCCTTGTCTCTCGACTTGAAGACTCGAGACCTACAGAGAGGTTGAACACCTGAGACCCACCCACACTAGTATGCCACTGCCCTACATGCCTTGCGTCGCTAGTTAGATCGCCTGTAGACCTGTCACACTTGCCATCACCACAGCTAGGCCTCTCGCCCTTGAAGATGATAGTGTTTCGCTGCTTTCAGATCCATCACGCCGATAGCACTATCAAGGAAGATATGCCCTAATTCATCGTGGTAGACGTAGAGTTGTAAACATCTCCAATGGCAAGAGGGATTCTAATAATTATAACTATTTTTAGTTAGTCTTCATTTGAGCCCGCGTCGTCCATCGAAAATTTTGTGCACATTGGATAACGTTAATTAAAAGGTTTGTCACATTGGAAACTATATTCATCTCCCTCCATTGAGTTAAAAAGTCATTCCCTCCATCTGTTCCCTCCAATTTGTTTACTTCCCTCCATTTTTTCATGCGTAAATTGTTTGTCCCACAAAAAATTTCCTATCAATTAGTGCCTAATCTAGTCAATTTTGTTACTTACACATGGTGATTTTATAGCAACCCCACCTGTCATTGGAAGGAGTTTTCCACCTCCACGTGATTTAATCGTTTAAAACATGATCAATACAATAACTGCCTACAGAATTTCTCCACGTCTCTATGATTGTATCTAGCTCAATTGCACAACACCTAGCCCTGGTCGTGGGTTCTTCTTCCTGATCAACGCCTCCACACAAACTATGGTCGGCCGGTGGTGCTGGTGATTCTACGCCCTCTTCTTTTGTGCTTTTTCCACAAGTCGGTGCCTTCCTAGCTCTTCTTCTGCACCCTCCTCTCCCACGTCCTCCTCTCCTCTTGGGCAAACCTAGATCAAAATTTCAAGGTCGAGATGGCTAATTGATCCATCTAATTTATTCTTTTTCCTTTGCTACAGAAATGCAATCCCATCTTATTGAGTAGAAGAGTCAATCAAATAGTCATATGACGTTCATCTTCTTGCTTTTATTTTTTGTTTCTCTTTGTTGTGTTTAGGATTTCCTTTCCTTGTGTATAGTTTCCTCTGATAAACTAGAGCAAGGGAGGATCAGTGCCTGCCTATTAATTGCTTGATGAAATGCTGCAATGACACATCCTCAGTTGCAAGACCAAAACCAGATTAGATTGCCCACAACTTAAGTTGTTTGCTTTTTTGTGTGTGCGAGAAATAGAATGGTTAACATGGAGATGGGCTGAAGTAGCAAATCCTGGATGCTTCTTTTGTGTTACTGTGTTGGTACAGCAAGAAGATGCCATTGTGTCTTGGCTTTCCTTCGTGCACTCTGGGTCTTACTGCGAAGAGCATGGCAGCATGCATTCCGAACCTTGCGAGGATCATTGCAGGGCACTTTCACTATTTCCTATTTCTCCTCCCATCACTTGTTTGTCACTCCTGTATGCATATTTTTTTCACCCCTGCAATTCTCGGATTTGTCTACTGATGTCATATTGTACACTTCTTTCTTAGGTAGATTCTCTCTGAAACAGGGACTAGTTTCAACAGAATATCCATTTTATTTAGATGGAACATGAAGTTTCTTGTTCTTTATTTTCCTGATGAACCTTGCTAAGTTTCTCCCTAAATCACCATAGATTAATGAAAGCATATAATTGATAGTCCCCATCTTGCCGTATTCTGTAGTAATTGCTTTTGACAGCTAAATTTCTAATTATGAGCAAGCTTAACTATTCTTCTTATGGACAATTTCTTACTTTCTAAGCTGAAAGTTCATTCTGTAGGAGAAATGTGTAGGGGCAAATGATTGAATGTTGTGGAAAATAGTGCTCCTTATGCCAATGAAAGTCACATTGGTGAAGAAACTCAAGCATTGGTAGATGACGGCAACCAATGTGAGCATCAGGATGATGATGACCTTCATATATTAGGTACAAATAATTAGATAAAGCTAAAACTAGTCGGGAAAGTCAAAAGTATCTCAAGCATTAGGGACAATTGCAAGACATGGAGGATATTGTCCTCTGGACAAGATGGACTGGAGACAGGTAAAAAAGAATGATGGAGACAAAACAATACACTAGTTTGTACAAGTCTGTTTAAAATGAAATAGATTGTAGATATAGCTCTTATTTCATTCCTAGCAATCTTTCTATACCACTTATCCATTACTACATCATGTTGATTTCAGTCTAAGTTCCTGTATCCACTTTCTTGTGTGAAATGGATACTGAAATCAATTGGACGAGATTGGAAGCTGTACAAAGCAAAATTGAAGAAACCTTTGTTTAATCCGAAGAAGAAGAAATATGTGTTTACTTTGTATAAATGGTTCCTAGATGATGTAGATGAGGGTTAGTGGAGAAAACTTGTAAAACACTAGAAGTCAGAAAAAGGGAAGGTAATGAAAGAGCTATGCCTATATACACTATTTCTTCATCAATGTCTTTATAGTTATGTCAATATTGAAGGATGCATGATGCCATTAGATTAGTGGTGCTTTCTTGTATAATAGGTACGTAGTGAGAAAAACAAAATAGTTGACTAAGGAAGACAATTGATGGAGCAAGAACAAAGAGTTACACTTGTTGGGCGGAGGACTTGATTAGTAATCTTGTTTTGTTAAATACTACTCTCTATGTTTCTCTTGATATTCTTCTGCCACCTATTGTTTGTAGAGACAAAATGATCCTGAAAAGAAGCATCCACATAGAGCAAAGGTTTACCTGGCGACACATAAAGATAAAAGCAATCATAGAGATGAGAATGTGGTATTCTATCTGCTAATAATCCTATACAAGTTTAAGGCTATAATATGACCACGCTAGTTGACTATGCATGAGTTGGAAAACCTCATTGATGACCAACCTGAGTTGGTAGAAAATGACAAAGGAAGAGCTGCATGGAAAGGTGATGCACTACATAAAGTACTAGGTGCAGAAAAACCTGGACAAGTGCATGGCATGGGATTACTTCTAGTCCCTAAACAAGTCTATGGTGGGACACCACATCATCTCAAGAGCATATATATTACTATAGAAGATGGTCCATCATCTGAAGTAGATATTGACATTATGGAGATAATGGAGAAGTTAGAGGAACATAATAGAAAGCAAGATCAATTGATTCAAGAATTGCTAAACAAGTAGACATGCACATGTCATGGGAATAGAGAAACAAACCAGGTTGGAAATCTGTTTTACCTTCATATGAAATTTCAATCTAATCCTATATCCTTATTGTAGGAGTATTTCCAAACAATTCATTGTGATAATTTCCAACTCCATTCGATACATTCTAAAAGAAAGATAATCAAAGGATGTTATCTAGTGTTTGTTCTCTTGGTTTTCTCTCTTATCACTATTTCTATTTGCAGAGAGTTGAGTGAAATGTAATAGATCAAAACATGTCATTGACTTATCAGCAAGAGACATTAAGCGTAAATTTCTAATACTCTAGCTATTTCTTCTAGATTCAACCTGTTACTAGAGTGTGTTGTACAAACATAATAACTAATGTTTTGTTCCCTCAACTATAGAACAAAGAGAAACTTGCAGATAGGAACTATATGCATGATGATCATAATATATTTGCTATCAAGAGGTTAGTAGAGATTACTATTCATGTTATAAGATTGTATTGTACATAGTTGATTTACATGACTATACGATGCAACTAGCAACACGAGGATTTCAACTGGAAGGAATTACCACATCAGGAAGAAGAATCAAGTTTTGTGCAAGATTTTCCACATGAAAAGATAATTCTTTTGTGTTCAATTTCTACAAGGGAAAATCGATAGAGATTTCCACTATACTTTTCAGTTGGATTTCATTCATATAGTGTTGAGTATATTGCCTGTTTTGGTCTTGTAAATTGTGGTAGTCTTAGTACATGCTTATTTAAGACATGAACCACTAAAGCGATGTGTGTTGCTAGATTTAGTATTGTACATGCTGTTTCATAGTTTAGAAATCGACCTTCCATGCATTCCATTGCATTATTTCAATTTCCAGCAGCAAGTAGTTAGTTTCCCATTTGTAGTCAGACTGATCGGTATCATGCATGTGTGGTATTTGTTATTATGAAGTACAAGTACTTCACCAAAGCATTTAGCAGGTTATTGGATATACTATCTCAATGTTGTTGGTTCAGCTCAATTACATGCTGACAAAAGAGATTTACAACCAGTAATTTGTTCTCTTACTATGCATACATATTGAATTAGTCCAATGGCTGTTAGTTCATGCCAAATATTCTGGTTCATCTTTTTAGTAAGGGGTCTCTATTATAGAAGACCATCCATCATCAGGTTCTGAAATGCTGGTTCTTTCATGACTTAAGGGAACCACTAAGAAAAAATTAGTTGTTTTATAAATTAGGTACCTCCACTCTGCTCTTTAGCTTTACATGGCTGCAAATTATAAGCTTGAAGTCATGTCAAGGGTTTGCCACTAGTACAGAAAACGATATCCGAGGTGGTTAAAATAGCACATCCGAGGCAGTTATAGCACCCGCCTCGACGGAGTGGTTGCGGATATGGGGGCATACATCGGAGGCGGTTATGCAAACGCCTCGGATAAGAGCTCATCCGAGGCGGTTAAAACTCATTAACCACCTCGGATAAGGGCATATCGGAGGCGGTTACATTTTCGTAAGCGCCTCGGATAATGTATTATTAGAGGCGCTCAGAATAATACAATCGCCTCCGATATACACTTATCCGAGGCGGTTAGGTAAAGATAACCGCCTCCTATATCCGAGGTGTTTAGGTAAAGATCAGGGCCCAAAAAAATGGCCAGCGCGCCCTGTTGCCCGGAAGCACACGCACATGCCGGCGCGCCCTGTTGCCCGGAAGCATATCCACGGGGGACCCATGGGTCGGTATCAAATGAGGAAGGCCCACGGGGAACCCACGCAAAGGCCCATGGCGTACTACTATGCAGAAGATCTCAACCCGCAACGCGCAGCCGGGTATATAAACCACTCAACCGCGCGGTCGCTGGGCGAGGTGGGACTAAACCAAACGCCAAGGGGTCTGGCGTTTGCCCCCCTAAACCAAACGCCAAGGGGTCTGGCGTTTGCCCCCCAAGCGTCGCCCCGGCAGAGGGCGAGACGCCAGCGTCGCCTCCACCGAGGGCGAAGCACCGAACGCCACGTCCGCCGGCGTTTGCGCGGCTAACCAAACGCCAAGAGGTTTGGCGTTTGCCTCCCAAAAAGGCTTCCAGCCTGCTGTTCGCCACGTGTCTCCGATATCGACTAAATCGAGGCGGTTATATATCGGCAACCGCCTCCGATAATGTCGATATACGAGGCGGTCGATATACGAGGCGGTCATAAATAGTTAACCGCCTCGGATAATATTGGAGGCGGTTGCTTATTTATAACCGCCTCCGATGTGGTCGTTATCCGTGGCGGTTGCTCCCGGAATCGTTATCTGAGGCGGTTTTCTCGTGCTAACCGCTTCCGACATAGGTTATTTGTGGCACTTTTTCTAAACTGCCTCGGATATGGCGCCACGGATAGACCATTCTGTAGTAGTGTGCTGCCGCTGCCGGCAATGGTCGTGCTGTGCTCCTGCGAATAGTTCATCAATTCTGCATGTTGGTTGCTGACCCAGATCATGACAACATTTTGTTTTGATTATAAATGCTTAACTTCCTGTCTCAAGAATTAGATGAAGTGCATGCCGCATGATACAAGTTAAAATCTTTAGTACAATTTCTATGCAAACTATTTTACAGCAAGATAAATAGAGTAAGGCGATTATAGTGATATAACAATTGCTAATATAGCTAAGAAATTAGTAGCAACGAAGGGCAAAGCTTGAGAAGAACTTAACTAGACATATACTTCTTTGTTACCACACTAGTACACAAAAAACCATCCCAAACGGTTGAAATGTTGCATCCCAAACGGTTTTATGAACCGTCACCAATTGTCTGTTGTGGATGAGGGGGTCATATCCCAAACGGTTCTGTGGCCGTTTGGGAAGAGAGGCACATCCCAAACAGTTAATACAGAAGAACCGTGTGGGATGTCCTCGACATCCCAAATGGTTAATAAAGCAGAAGTGTGTGGGATGTCATCCAAATCCCAAACGATTAATATAGAAGAACCATTTGGGATGACTACAACATCCGAAACGATTAATATATGGAAACCGTTTGGGATGTCTACCACATCCGAAATAGTTAATACGGAATAACCGTTTCGGATGTGTAGTCGTCCCAAACGGTTTCCCTATATTAACCATTTCAGATGTGAATTTAAGCAGGAAGAAATAATTTGTTTTTTGGCCAGCAACCTGCATATGCATCAGAATTTGAGCAAAATTCATGTATATGATAACATTTCATCAGAATATCTAGCACATAGCAGAACTACACATTTTATTTACATAACCATCCATCCAAACATTAATTGTCGACGATTGGTAAATCGCTGATCTTACGGTATTTATGGAATGTGTATCTTTGAGGGGTAGGGACCGCTAGGGCACAAGGCCAGAGGTATAATAGCAAGGAAAACACCCTTCTTATACAGGTTCGGGCCTCCCTCAGGATAACAACCCTACGTCCTGTTCGTATATATTAACTGGAGAATGTCTTACAAGGGATATGAAGGTTAGTGGCTATCCTAGGCCTAATCGTAGAATAATTCGACTAATTTCGCTAAGCTCGACTCCTTCGAGGTGGCGGGTCTTCTCGTAGGAATAAGCTAGGGCTTCTGGATCTTCCTTGGATCTAACTTGACCTGTCCTCCCCTATGGGATTGCTCAGCCTTTTATACGGGGTTCATCTAGTTGTACTAGACATGGACTTATGCCCGAGTAGAACTCTGGCTTCCTTAAACGTCGGGATTGACTTCCTAGTTTAAGGGTATCCTTCCTCCTTTCGGGGGGTTATCTTACCATCCTGGAATCCTTACCGGGTACATGGTATACTCCAGTAATCTAGGGAATCATATGCGGATACTTCCTAATATACGGGATACCGTACTATACATCATCAAGCCCCCCATCAGTACGTGAAGTGAGGTCATGACTGTTCTGTATGAAATCTGCCCTTCTCGAGGAGTAGCTCCGAGTAGGCAAACCGAGTAATCCTTATCGACAACTTTCCCGAGTAGGTACAATCTCTACTGAATAGTCATGATAGTCTTATCGAAATAGTCCTTGGAAATCCAAAAGCTTTTCCGATTTAACCTGACCCATCGATCACGGACACGCATTGGCCTGATGGATTTCTGGAAAACCGAACCGTCGTGGCGAAAATTTCGCATGGTGATGAAGAATCTTTCCTTTTTCTGCGCTACTGTTCGGCTAACGTTAGTCATAACACAGCGCGCTTGTCGGGGTCATGGGTTTGTCAGACCCTCTTTTTCCCGCACAACGTCTCGTATGCGGGAAAAGCAACTGTCTGCATTAAATGCGATGGAACAAATCGTGCCGTTAACCGCACTCAGTCAGGCAAAAGTTAGAATCTTCAAGAAACCAAGAGTTGGGGTTTTGCCCGCATTGCTCTCCATTCCTTAGCCTTCCCACCATCTTCTTCCTCGTGCCCAAATCTTTCTGCTTCCATCGCCTCCGATAATCCAGCAGAAATGGGCAAAAAGAGCGCCACGAAGAAGTCCCCTGAGCACAAGAAGCCATCAGGAGATACCTCGGGGGAGCAAATCTCTATCATCCCCGAGTTCGAAGCCTCGGTGATGGACTCTGCCGCCATCAAGAGACTAGTGGCGGAGGAGGTAATCCTCCCAGAGGTGTTCGTACCATTCCGGGATGCCGTGAAGGAGACGGTTCCCAGTCCAGACACGGACTGGGTCGTCGTCTTCGTGGATTTCTTCAGGTGCGGACTCCAATTCCCACCTTCGCATTTCTTCCTCCTCGTGCTCCAGTTCTATGGAATCGAGTTGATTCATCTCAACCCGAACTCAGTCCTGATGCTGGCGGTCTTCGCACATCTGTGTGAAGCGTACCTCGGTATCTGGCCGAGCCTACAGCTGTGGAGGTTCTTCTACAATCTCCGCCGGATGAAGGTCAGCGGCGGAGGAGTCATCGGTGGTGTTAGGTTTCGACTCCGAGAAGGGAAGAAGGACGCCTACATTTGCTCTTCCTGGAAGTCGTCGTGGTCGGGCTGGCATTCCCGATGGTTCTACTGCCAGCCCCCACCTTTCTCCGGGACCCACTACCGAGGCCTGGCTCCCCTCCCGACGAAGTGCTGGGTGGAGGCCCCGAAGGAGACCAAACAGCTCAAGGCCTTTGTCCACGACATCGCCACTCTCGCCGCCAAAGGCTTGTCGGCGTGGGATGTCGCGGAAGACTTCCTTCGGCGGCGAATCAGCCCTCTTCGGTCGAGGGTCCATCCCGCCTGGATAGTCCCGGAGAGAGAAGGCCAGTCAAGGTACTTTGATACAGGTAAGAACTCTGCCCTTCCCGTACCATTCTAGTCGATGTGACATCCCACTTATTTTTGACTTCTTTTGTTTGCATAGATCTATCCCGTGAGGAGCTTCAGAGTAGGTTAAACAACCTATTCGAGCAGTCTCCCCAGGGCAGGCAGACTGACGTGCCCCTGCCTCTTCTGAAGCTTAGCCCCGACAACCAAAGACAAGTCCTTTCGGTGAGTTGGAGGTCTTTTGCCTAGTCTGGTCCTGAGTCACCCGAGTAGTAATGTTAATAACCTTCGAGTTTTCTTCTGCAGCGATTAGGCCGCGGAGGCCCTGACTCGGAGGCCGAGCAGGCTGGAGCCCCCGTGCAGGATGAGGACGTCGAAGTCCTCGGACAGACCGTACCGCCCCCTGAAGAGGGAGTCGGAGGTCCATCCGAGGCCGAGGTGGCGGTGGAGGCTAGTCAGGTGGATTCTCCTATCCGGACCCCTTCTCCTCCACCGAATCCCCAACCTCAGGTTAGAACTCTCGCCCGACTAGTTCTGCCCCGTGCCTTTCCTTGGTTAGGATAATAGGAGTGAGCTTGTTGGATAGCATGAGGCGGGTGGCCTTCTTCCAAGAGAGCCGACGCCTCCTCCCCCGGCTACCCGCAAGGAGGAGACCGCGACGGCGAAGGGGAAGGTGCCGCTGGCCTCTGCTGAATAGCGAGGTTCAGATGTTTCGTCGAAGGGACCTCTTCCTCCGGCGAAGCACCAAAGATAAGTTTCTTTCATGGTCCTTTTCGCCGTTTCTTTTTGTTTCTTGTCTTCATGAAGGATTAATTTGGAAGTTCCTCTGATTAGGGTGACCATCCTTCCAGCCGGAGTTCCGACGGGGGCCGTCGTCGAGGAGCAGCCCCTGCCGCCAAGGCCGGTGCAAGCCCCAGTTGAGCGATTGAGCCCTCAGCGCTGGAGCCCTTCGTGCCAGAAGGTGTCGGTTTGACCTCCCTGCTACAGGTAAGTCGAAGAGTTAGTAACAAAAAGTACAATGTGACCAATACTAACCTTGTTGCTTTTAGATCATCATTTCATCTGCTCGAGAAGGCTCAAACTGAAATGGAGGCGAGCCGAGCGGCAAACAAGGAGCTGAAGAAGCACCTCGAGGAGTCTGGGAACTGGCAGGCGGAGAAGGAGGAGCTAATGAAGTGCCTCCAAGACACCGAGAAGAGGCGGGAGGTGGTCGAGGCTGAACTCCAGATCTCGAGGGCCCGCTTGTCGGAGGCGGTGTCTTCCCTGCAAAGGAGTCAAGCCTATGCGGGGAAGCTGGAGGAAGACCTCGAGCGTGCCCTTCACATGCTCGAGCAGGCGCTTGTCGAAGCCGGAGTCACCATCTTCCCCAGCCCTCCTCCGCGTGCTGCCCGGCTGGTGGAACTCGTAGCTTCTATCTCCCGGCTGAAGCCCATTCTCAAGAAGCTCCTCAAGGATGAACTCCAGCAAGGCGTGTGGGATGCCTTGGTGTTTGCTCTGGCCCTTCTCCGGTGTAGGCACCCGGACTTGTCCCTCGAGGTTCTTGCAACTAATCTGCCGACTGGTGAGGAAGAGGGGCTCGTCGACGCTGTGGAGAGTGCTGCGGATGCTTTTGGTGATAGGGTCCAGGCGTCTAGTCTAGCTGGGTAAAATAAGAACTTGTAACAAACAGTGGTTAGTAACTGTGCACTTAATCACGCGTGTTTGTTGGTTCTCTTAAATATTTGTCTACTTTGTGAAATGCTTGTCGGACGCGTGGGTTGTCGTAGACTTAGTCGAATTCGTTGTCCCTTTCCCTTGACTTAGGATTTTCGAGTTGCGCTATTTTACCAACAACTGCGATTGACCAGACCTTAGGTTTAGTCGGATGGAGGGCTCCGTGGCTTCCTCGTCATCAGTAAACGCGATAAGGGGTCCTCGTACAGCCTTTTGTGGTCGTAGCGGCAACTCGTGTTCCTTTGCTGCAGAGGTAGTGGACGTAAGTTAGTAAGTTCTACGTTTTTGCCCTGTTGACGACAGCATTACACTCTACCCGTGATGTCTTCTGCTCAAAGTAGTCGAGGACGTGAATGAGCGTATGGGTTTCGTTGGTCTAGTCATGCTCGTACTTCTTTTTTCTTCCTTTACTCGAGGTCGGGGAACGTTACTACAGAACCGGGGAGCTTAGTCGACCAGGCCTTAGGTCTGGTCAGGTGGGGGATTCAGTGGCTTCCCCTGTCACCTGTAGACAAGTTAAGGGGTTTTTCTTGCGTCCTTGACAGTTGTAGTGCAGAACCTTTTCTCTTTGTGTAGGTCGAGAAAATTAGTACTCGTATGTGTACACCAATTTGCCATATACTTATCCAGCCCCCGACTGTCTTATTCAAGAAGCATCTCAGATAGGCAGTCTAAAAAAATAAATATCGAACTAGAAACTTGATATATTAAGACTGTGAACTGTCTGAAGTGCCATTTACAAGCTATTTTAAGAAAAAGCTGTCCTAGAAATCTTAGAGAAAATAAACTAAGCCATCCCCCCTCCTCCAGCTTGTCGCTAGTTGCCCCGGAGGCTCGCGCCCTCTTGTCGTGACCTGCTGACGAAACTTGTTGAGTGCGCGTGCTGGGCGGCGGCGCCCGGAGTGTCTTATCATCAGTTTTGTTCATAGCTTGACAACCTTGGGGCTGGAGCCGGTGCAACTGGGAACACGCTGGCGAGGAGGTGATGGCCGTGCAGTCTTACCGAAGGTGCTTACACGGAGGACTCTTTAGGGGACATGACTCTTTTGCTGCTGACATGAGTGACCTGGATCAGGCGGCTTTCCCTGTGGAACCGTTGTCTGCTGAGGAGAAGGCCCTATTCCCCAGTTTCGGTTTAGTCGTGGAACCTTTTCTCTGACTTGGAGGGGGTACTTTCCAAAGTTGTCACTCGTAGTTGCGGCGGGGGTCTTGACGATGTGGAGGCGCGTGCCATAACATCGGTGTCCCGACTAGAGAGTTGTTGCTGTTCTGCGAGGTCGAGGCTGCGCTTGTCACAGAGAAGTGCTTCTTGAGGAGAGCTCTTATCGTAAGAACGCCCTTTGGGCTAGGCATCTTCATGCACTGGTAGGCATAGTGCGTTGCTGCCATGAATTTGGCCAAAATCGGGCGCCCTAAGATAGCATTGTATGCTGTCTCAAAATCGACTACATCGAACAGAATTTTCTCTGTTCAGAAGTTCTCAGGTGTTCCAAAGGTCACCGAGAGCGTGACCTGCCGATCGGCGTGGCCGACGAGCCCAGCACGATGCCGTGGAACGCCTGTGTCACCGTCTGGATCGATGACCGTGGCACTTGCATAGCATCGAGGGCTTTGGTGAATAGGATGTTGAGGGAACTTCCTCCATCTATCAGCACCCAAGCCACTCGGCAGTTGTTGATTGTTGGTTCGACCACGATCGGATATCGTCCTGGTCGAGCACAGTTTTTGGGGCAGTCGGTTTGGTTGAACTTGATCTCGACCTCCGACCACTTGACTGTCCGAGGCACTTGTGGTATGCTTGCAAAGACTTCTCAGGCAATCGCCTTGTATTGCCTCCTCGATTCGTAGGAGGACGAGCCCCCAAATATATGCTCGATCGCTTGGACGTGCCCCTGAAATGGCTCAGGGGAGGAGTCATCGTCAGGAGTCGTGTCTCGGCTATTGTTTGCGACCCGTGGGTCATTCCCGCGGAGCTTCTCTTTCTCTTCCTTGAGGTACTTCTTGAAGATGCGACATTGACGTAGGTCATGCGAGTTGGTCTGGTGGAAATCGCACCAGAGCTTGGATGGCTTGTCAGAGGAATTCGTTTGCTTATCCTTGGGGCGTGGTCGCCAGGTATGCTTCTCGGGGAGATCTGCAAAGACCTCCTCGGTTTTAGCTCTCTTCTCTCTATTCCCTCCGGAGGGCTTCTTTTTGCGTTTTGACTTCTTGGAGCCATCTCTGGTCCGGAGGGGAGAGCTGGTCGACCTGCCCTGCTACTGTTTGATGTAGCGCAAGGTTTCCTCTGCACAGGCAGCTTTCTCGGCTAAGTCCATGAGCTGCGCCATGGTCTTAGGAGGATGCATGATCAAGTTGTGCGTGCACATCTCATTTCTACTGCCCCAAGTGAAGGCCGCGAATGACGTCCGTGTTAGTGATCTCAGGTATAGTGTTGCGGATAGCATTAAACCTCTTGGTAAACTCTCGGAGCGTCTCGTCTGATCTCTGGATGATTAGAAATAGGTCGTCAACTCGGCCAGGGCGTGTGTAGGTACCTTGGAAGAGTTGTCCCCAGGAGCGGATCGTTCCTGGTGGCAGATTCGTCAACCACGTCTTGGCGGCTCCTCTGAGGGCTATCGGGAGGTAGTTGGCCATGACCTTCTTGTTTCCGCCTGCGGCCTCAATAGTCGTGTGTGTAGATTGCTAGGAATTCTGCAGGGTTTGTGGTGCCATTGTACGACTCTAAGGCCCCAAGCTTAAAACGAGATGGCCAGCACATGTCGGAGTTCCTGTGATAATGCTTGGCATCCGTGGATGGCTCTCCGATAAGGCGCGATCTCGCCGCTATTCGGGGTCAGAGATCGTCCCCAAATGTTGGCGTGATGTTGTTGGTCTCTCCAAGGGGGATTGATCTTGCTGGTGTCTCTGACTCCGGCGCTCGTTGATCTTGTCACGTAGGTCGACGCGCGGTTCCCCCTGTCGAGACTGGTTTCTGGGGGTGACGTCTTTCCCCGTCTGACTCCTCCTGCGAGCGAGGGGTGCTCCTCTCGTTGGAGCTACGTGCCCCAGATCGTGCTCGGGAAGATTCGGCTTGAGCTTGGGCCTGTTGTAATTCAGCCCCTAGCTGTTGCAGCCACTGCCGTCCTTCAGGCATCGATAAGTCTGCCGCCGGTGGTCTTGATAGCAGATTACGCGCCTCGACGAGCCTTTGAGCTGTTCGAGACATGTATTCCTCTGTCCCTAGAGGTATTATTTCTGCTCCCTAGGCCTATACCTGTTCCTTTGGGGAGTAGTCATTGGACTACGACGTCGAGAGCTCCCATCCTGATCTTGTCTCTTGAGCTCTTCACGATCATCTTGGATCGCGAGAACTACTCAGGGACATAGATTAGATGGGGTATAGTTCCACTCCATCGTGTCATCCTCATCAGGTATGGCGTGAGTGGGTTCTTGATCATCTGGATGATCAGAGGGTGCAGGCGACAACCCAGACATTGGGCTGGCCGCTCCTGCCTGAAGATTGTCGGTTGATACCGATCTCCCTTCGAAGGACCTGGCGCACTCGGTCTGGAAGCGATCGGTTTCGCTGTCCGAGTCCTCGCTAGGAGCGTATTCTCCATAATCTACACGATCCATTACCGGGTATGGATCCATTGGGCCGAAGTTGTCGTAGAAACCATGGTCCGAGTACCCGGTACGGTGCGTGACGACGATCGTATTCCCTGCTGAACTTGCTTCCTCCTCCTCAGGTTGCACTGAGGAGAGTCATGCAATCGGTGTTATGAGCTGATTGCAAGAAGTTGCACGTCTTGCACGCTTTGATTCTTTCTGGACGGCTTGAGCCGGAGAGGTCTCCATGGTCGACGCCATCTGTTGATGATCGGTAAACCGCCAATCTTACGGTATTCGTGGAATGTGTATGTATGAGGGGTAGGGACCACTAGGGCACAAGGCCAGAGGTATAATGGCAAGGAAAACACCCTTTTTATACAGGTTCGGGCCTCCCTCAAGATAACAACCCTACGTCCTATTCATATATATTAACTGGAGAATGTCTTACAAGGGATATGAAGGTTAGTGGCTATCCTAGGCCTAATCGTAGACTAATTCGACTAATTCCGCTAAGCTCGACTCCTTCGAGGTGGCGGGTCTTCTCGTAGGAATAAGCTAGGGCTTATGGATCTTCCTTGGATCTAACTTGACCTGTCCTCCCCTATGGGATTGCTCATCCTTTTATAGGGGGTTCATCTAGTCGTACTGGACATGGACTTATGCCCGAGTAGAACTCTGGCTTCCTTAAATGTCGGGATTGACTTCCAAGTTTAAGGGTATCCTTCCTCCTTACGGGGGGTTATCTTACCATCCTGGAATCCTTACCGGGTACGTGGTATACTCCAGTAATCCAGAGAATCGTATGCGGATACTTCCTAATATATGGGATACCGTACTATACATCGTCATTAATCCATTACAAAAATGCATCCACACTTGAAACAATTGTGAAATCCATTACAAGTACCAAAATGCATTACAAAATCCATTACAAAGTATGAATTAACATCAGCTAAGGACTGTGGAACTGTCCTTTTGGAGATAAGACTTTCACTTGAAGGAAGTAGGCGAATTGCCCTCGAATCTCTGCGAGGTCAAGCTCCTTCATTGACTTTGATCCCATTGAAGAAAAAAGCTGCAGCTATTAAGTTAAATGTCGTGGGTATAGCTAAAGTGGCAAGAAATACTAATAACTTAAGAGAAATTAACCTGCATTATCCCCTTAATGTCTTTGATCTTCTTTGAAATAGGGATGAGTTTCATCATGAAGTGGCAAACATAAAAGGCACAAAGGTTGGTTCCTGCGGATTGCTGGGCAACCTGGAAAAATTAAATCTCAGGCATATTAGTAATGGATAGAATTTTTTGGAACTTAGGTGATATCGGACAGTTATATACTTAATCAGGGAATACTTTAATTTCAAAATCATGATGCCAAGTCTGGGCATCTCCTAGCATTGATCTCCCTCCACGAGCAACAGCATTGAGTGCTCTAAGTGATTACAAAATTTAAGCAAGTAGCAAAAGGAAGAAAGAATAGAACTAATTACGGACAAAATGAAATGTGGTCTACCACCTGTTGATGAATCCGCACATTGATGAGTAGTCATGAGGCTTATAGGGATCAAGGTATACTACCTTTTTATCTTTTGGCATGAAGACAATCAAGGTCCAATAAAAGCTGCCAAAATTTTTCTCCACGGTGAAAGGGATCTCAGGAGTCGACTAGAGGGGGGGTGAATAGGTCGGCTCTAGAAATTAAAATGCCTAATGGGTTTCTCTTCTGGAGATAGGTCAATCCTAGAGAAAATATATGCAACTGATGCAGGTAACTGAGACTCAGCAAGATATATCAGATAAACACCAGACACTCAGATAGCAAACTCAGCTGATGTAGAGCAAGTTATATTCAGAGCTAACTGAGTCTCAGGTGTGAGAGTCAGGTGAGTGCATCAGATGACGTGAACACGAAAGGTACTAGCTTTAGCAGGAGCTAACTGAGTCTCAGGTGAGGAAACTCAGTTAGTCTGCAACAAATAAAGGTGCCCTAGTGATCTAAGCATGCATAGATATCAGAATAAGTAAGAGCAGATCACAAGACAGAAAGTAAAGCATACAATGATTTGTTTTACCGAAGTTCCCACTTCTTGCAAAGCAGTACGTCTCCGTTGAGGAAGCTGTTCTCACAGCCGGCACCAAAACGTGCTCTTTCCTCGAGTACCTTTCTTGTGTGGAATCCTTTTATCTTGCTGCTGCAAGACAGGCAGACCCGAATCGCCCTCACAGACTCTTGGTGGCAGCCACACAAGACTTGGCTTGCTCACCAACTCCAAGAGCACTCCCACTCTTGGAGGAACCAGTACCTCGAATGCTGCACCTGAAGGACTAAGTAACTCACTCTCACGATGGATGCACGCAGGCAACACTCACTTGGAGACCTAGAGCTCTTTCTTTCTCAATAGGTTGCTTTCGGGTTAGAGGCAAAGGTTGGGTAAAGGTTCGAGGTTGAAAACCTCCCCAGGTTCCCTATTTATAGGGTCCCTGGCAGCTAGCCGTTACCCTCATGCCACGTCAGACAAAGAGCCACCAGACCTAACCTATCTGAGACTCAGCTAACATGCACCTCTGGTAACCTACTAGCCGCGGCTGAGCTACCCACCTGAGTCTCAGATGCCAAACTCAGGTGGACTCGGTTGCCTCAGGCAGCACCTGAGCACAACTCTGGCTGGCTCACTACAAGCCTAAAACTGATCAGAGAGCAATGGCCTCGCCACAGTCCCTGTCCAGCTCGCTCAGACCCTTGGCACTGGTTCCAAGCTTCTTCACCGAAGACGACTGCCCTTGTAGACGCACAGCGAACCCTTGGTCCTGATCCACCAGCTTCCTAGCTCCTCCAGGACTTATCAAGCTTGCATTCACGGCCCTTGAACTCCATCAAGCAACCATCACCTCGCTTGCCCTCGAGCACAGCCTCGGCTTCCTCGCAACTGTGCCTCAGGAACCTAGCTCAGCTGGTCCTTCTGACCTTCCTAGTTCCTTGCTCTTTTTAGGGCTCATCATCAACAGTTGTCTCACTTCAGCTTTCACCTGTCCATCTAATCCCTGTTCACACTCATTGCAAAACATTAGACACAGGTGAGGATTGCCAATAACCATCAAAACCAAACTCTGGGGAAAGATAGCCATCCTTCCAAGCTCCATGGGAGTGGATGCACTTTCAATCTCCCCCTTTTTGGTGATTAGTGGCAACCCCTTAAAAACATTCATTTAGATAAAAAAGAGTATTGCATTTAACCTTGTTTGACATCAACTCCCCCTTAAGATGTGCACAAGTGAGATTTTGCATTTGAATACAAGTGTACAGATCAGACTTAACATTGGAGAGTTGATGCAAACACAGGTTCTCACAACATAACTGAGAATATAAGCACAGCGGAATAGCAGGTATGTTGGAGGAGTACTCAGCAAATAAGATAACAGAAAGAATTGCATGCTTGAGTACAAATATCAAATATCAGAGCGTCATGTATATATCGAATATCATGTATCAGAGCAGATCAGAGCAGATGTGATAAAGAGATCAATGCATTTCAATATATTGGAGCAATAACAGTCAATACATACAAAAACAAGGTGTTCAAGACTGATAAAACCATTTTGCAGAACATAGAAGTCTTGACACACATGCAGTCTAGTCTACCCCTTTACATACTGCTCCCCAATAACAGTCAATACAATACAAAAACGAGGTGTTCAAGACTGATAAAACCATTTTGCAGAACATAGAATGTCTTGACACACATGCAGTCTAGTCTACCCCTTTACATACTGCTCCCCCTGAATGTAATACTCTCCCCTCTTTGTTTTTTTAAGCTATTCTCTCCCTACGCTCTCCCCCTTTGCCACTAAGCACTAAAAAGAGATAGGAAGAAGAAAGAAAGAGATCCTCAGGGAGCAGGCTTTGGTTGCAGAAGGGATATGATCTGATCAAATTGCTGTTGACCGAGGCCTTGAGATCTGCCATCTCACTCTTGAGTTCAGATTTCAGCGAGCCATTTCTTGTTGCAGTTCATCTTGTCTCTTCTTGATAACAGAGATCTGTACTGGCACAACCCGTTTAATGAAAGCATCAATAGCTGCGGGATTGTCTTGACGTTGAACCAAAGGAATACTGTCTGATGAAAGGTTCACAGAGACCGATGCTTGTCGCTCAGCAGGAGGAGATGATTCTCTAGCTGAGTCTCGGGTGGGAGACACCTGAGGCTCAGGTAGGACTACTGGGAGATCAGCTGCTGGCTGAGGTGGTCTGACTGAGACTCTGGTAGCTTGCTCTGGAGGCTCTGAAAAGTCTGACGGAGATGAGTTGAGGATGTTGTAGAAATGAACTTCATCTTCATGGTCATCCTTCTGAGGTCTGAATTTGCTGAGATATGTCTTCTTGTCAAAAGAGAAGACTGAAGATGCTAAAGATGTTCGTTGGAGAATCATATGCATTAGATATGAGCCATATCTCATCTTGTCAGATCTGTTCTTCTGGCACTCATTTATTTCTGAGAATATGTATCTGGCCACATCAAACTTTTCTTTCTTTGCTATGAGCTCAAGAATTCTCCATACTGGATTGTATATGGCATCAGTTCCTCCACCTTTGGCACAGATGGATATGTTCAAGATCTTCACTATGTGCTTGGGTGTCTTCATCAATCCTTTGAAATTGGAGATATGCTTAGGGACTGCACCCTTAACAGGAGGAGGCACAAAGCCTGTAGGGAAGAACTTCTTCCTTTTCTCATTTGGAACCCAATCTGGCAGGAGACTCTTATCTTCTTCTGAGCCTTTGGATATGCTGATCTTCTGTAGCTTTGACCCTGATGGTAGATTGAACATCTCTGCAAACTCTGGAGCTGTGATGCACAGCAGTTGACCTCTTGTCATCCAGAGCATATAATCTTGATTGTTCTGCTCTACAAAGACAGTTGCATAGAATTCCTTGATAGCTTCAGAATCATAATCTTGGTTTAAACTACATATCTTATCAAGTTGAACAGCAGCTAAAATCTGCTTCAGATTTCCTAAGCCGTTCTTGGCAAGGTTTTCCCAATCAATTGGCATGCTGTCAACAAAACCTTTCTTCTGCAGCAAGAGATGATAGCTTGATTGCTGCTGATCATTCCAAAACCTTGGATCAGTGCAATGTCTTCTTTTCAGATTTCCTTCACTGTCAAAGTATGGATTTGTGGTTCTCATGGCAGTGTAGTTTGATGTGCTTCTTGAATCCAGGTTCATGGAGGCTAAACTGGCATCTGCCTTTGGTAGCTTCTTGAAAGCAGTTGCAGATATAAATTTCATCATTGATGTGTCAGATCGTGCAACTTTTGAGAATATAGCTGAGTATTTGTCTTCCAATGACTCATCTGACTCTTCTAACTGAGTCTCAGCTGGGATATCTTCTGAGTCAGATGCAGAGGGGGATGAGTCTGATTCTTCTGCGGACTCTTTCCTTCCACTGCTCTCTTCTTCTTCTTGGTATTCTTCATCTGATTCAGACAGCTTTTGCTTCTTCTTGCGAGGAGATGGAGGATGAGGATCACTTGGACTTGAATAGGAGTCATCTGAGTCTTCTGACTGAGCCTCAGTTGATTGTGCCTGAGACCCAGTTGGCATCCTATGAACTGACTCAGGTGCTGGAGAAGATACTGCTTTTTCTTGCTCTTCAAGTCTTGTTTCTTCTTGAGCTGGTTCTAAGTCTGATAGAGACTGAAATACAGAACCCATGCTCACTGATACTCCAACTGATGGATCTGCTTGAGGCTCAGTTGGGTTTTCATGTGCTTCAGTTGACTTCTCTTCAAATGATGATCTTAGCTTATCCATAGATTCCTCCATAGTCTGCTCAAGTTCTTTTTCTCTTGAGTCAAGCTCAGCCAAAATGTCTTCAATTGATTCTATGGCAGCTTTCTGTTGAGTTTCCACTTCCGTGGGGACTAATTCTAGTCCAGCTGATGCAGCCGCCTGAGACTCGGCTGGCTTACTCAGTTGTGGCACTGAACCACTGACTTGCTGAAGGGGACACTGCATCAAGTGCTTGAGAACTGGATGTATAAAATATCCTTGAGTTTGTTTCAGCAATCTCATTTTGTAGATGCTTCTTACGAGCTTCATCAGTACAAGAGTTTAACTCCAACATGTGATTCTCTATTCTCCTTTGCAGAATGATATCTGAGAACCTTGTCCAGAGAGGCTTATAGTCTTCTGAGAGTTGAGGGAATAGACGATCAATTTGTTTGATCAGGTCTGCTTTCTCTTGTCTAGATGCTTTTCCTTCTTGCTTCAGCAGCTTTTTGAGTTCTTCATGGATTGCCTTGTCCTTCAGCTGAGTTTCTCTTTCGGAGTTTCACACTCTTTGGAACATCTGGTGATTCAAAGATTTGTTTTGCAAGGGCATCTATTCTTTCCTTCATTTGAGGCCTTTCCTCATCTGTGGCATTAGGCAACTTATCAGTTAGGTCTTGCCACTTTTTTATAAGTTTGCTGTGTTCCTGTCTTTTAAGAGCCTCTACTCTCCATTCAGCTTCTTCCTCTTCTTGGAGTTGCTTCTTTGTTTTCTTCTTGACTACCACAGCCTCTGATCTTGGCTTCTTTGGCACTTTGCTCAGGGATAAATCTGTTGGCTTGCCTGCAGCCCTTGTCCTTTTGAGTGTATCAACTACTGGAGCTTTCTTGACTTTGATTGCTGCCTCTTTCTCAGCAGCCTTCTTAGCTTTTTCTTCAGCTCTTTTCTTCTTTGCTTCTTCAGCTTGGACTTTCTTTTCAGCTGCTTTTGCTTTCCTCTCTTGCTTCAATTGTTCTTCCTTGCTAGCTTTCTGAGCTTCTAATTCTTTCATTCTTTGAGCTGACTGAGCTGCAGCTATGTCCATCTGACGTTTCTCCTCTTGTAGCTGTTTGAGCCTAGCTTCTCTTTTGGCTAGCTCAGAGGGAGACATAGGCGCTTTTACTGATTTTTGTGCAGCTTCTTCTGCATCAAATTTCTTTGCAAGACTTTTAGCCTGCTCTGCCTCCCACTCTAACTGCTGCTTCTGACTTAGGAGCTGAGTTCTCAGACCAATGGGCAGATCATCAGTTATATCCTCAGACACATTCCTTGAACCAGACATCTACATAGGTGAGATAGGATAAAGAATAGATAAGAGATAATCCTATTGCAGAGAAAACTGGAATGATTGGCCATTTTTGGATGGTTTTAGGAGAGTTTCACAAGTCATCTCATGCTACCTGACTTAGCTACCTGACACTCAGGTGAGATAAATTGTGTAACTCAGGTGGAGTAGCAGAGCAACCTAGGTTTATCGAATCTTGCTGACATTTGAGAATTCTGGACAATGAGTTGCAAAAAATCGTTCTAGAGGATAAAGATACATCATCTCTACCTAATTCCACAACTAAAAGCTACTCGAGAGCTTGGGATTCGCATTAAGGCGGAAACCACCCTAGTTCCGTGAAGAACAGCTCGAGGAGACTTACATTTGGAATTTTGATTGGAGATGAAGGCGCCAAAACAATCAGAAGAGCTTTGGGAGGCTTCGGAAAGAGCGAAGATCATCGGAGAAGCGCACGATCGTTGAGAATCAGATGGCGGCGACGGGCGCAAGGGCACTGAGACTCTGAAGAGGGTTTAGCGCGAACCGTTACAGAGGTGGGTTTTTATATCCCGAGTGGCCCTGTGGCACCTGAGGGTCAGCTAGATTGCTACCTGAGACTCAGGTAGGAAAGAAAAATTGAGCTGAGCTCCAGACTTAGGAATTTTCTCCAGAATTTTTGAATGTGTTCAGCTGAGACTCATGTGGAAGACTCAGCTGACAAGGTTTTCAATAGGATTACCAGAGAGAACTTAAGGATAAGAGATGAAAGCAATAGAGAGAATTTCTTTTCAAACACAGCTTGCCAAACAATCAATCAATACAAAGCTAAAGCTGTGTTGAATTGAAATAGATGGTGAGATCCAACTTATCTAACCCAATGGTGAATCCATGAGTTCAATAAGATGCAAAATCAGCATGGTATCTATAAGACCTTAGCCCACCTGAGGTACAACCGAGACTCAGGTGGCTGACTCATGTGGAATGCAGAGAATGAAAAACCAGAAATGCAATCATGTGTACACGTGCATCATCATTTCCTCACTGCACATTCGAGATATCCATGATATTTAGCTCATGCCTGAGGGTACAGAACCTATTCTCATCTAAAGGCTTGGTGAAAATATCAGCTAGCTGAGCTTCGGTTCTAACATGGCACAGTTGGATATCTTTCTTTTCTACATGGTCTCTTAGAAAGTGGTGTCTCACTTCTATGTGTTTGGATCTCTGGTGTTGGACTGGGTTGTTGGCTAACTTGATTGCACTTTCATTGTCACAGAAGAGGGGTACTTGAGACATAGATATGTTAAAATCCTTCAAGGTCTGCCTCATCCATAACAATTGAGCACAACACCCACCAGCTGCAATGTATTCGGCTTCTGCTGTGGATAGGGCTACTGAATTTTGTTTCTTGGAACTCCAGGATACAAGGGAACGCCCTAGAAATTGGCAGGTACCTGAGGTGCTTTTTCTGTCAACCTTGCACCCGGCATAATCACTATCTGAGTAGCCTATAAGCTCAAATGGTGCACCCTTAGGATACCATAGACCAAACCCAGAGGTATGAATCAAATATCTCAGTATTCTACGAACAGCAGTGCGATGAATGTCCTTAGGATCAGCTTGAAAACGTGCACACATGCAAACACTCAACATTATATCAGGTCTAGATGCACACAAATACAACAAGGAACCTATCATAGACCTATACTCCTTCTGATCAGTGGACTTACCTTGTTGGTTCAGATCAAGATGAGCATTTGTTTGCATGGGAGTAGATATTGACTTAGCTTTGTCCATGTCAAACTTCTTGAGGATGTCCTTGGCAAACTTCTCTTGAGAGATGAAAGTTCCCTGCTTGAGTTGTCTGATTTGCAGCCCTAGGAAGAACTTCAGCTCTCCTACCATGGACATCTCAAACCTTTTTATCATCATCTTGCTGAACTCATCACTTAGCACACGGTTAGTACTTCCAAATATTATGTCATCGACATATATTTGGCATACAAATAAGTCCTTGCCTTTAACTTTAGTAAAGAGTGTAGTATCAACAAGCCCAATTTTGAAACCATTATGTATAAGAAACTCCTTTAGGGTATCATACCAAGCACGAGGGGCTTGTTTGAGACCATATAAAGCTTTGTGGAGAACATATACATGATGGGGTCTTTTTGGATCTTCAAAACCAGGGGGCTGTTCTACATACACAAGTTCAGCAAGCTTACCTTGGAGGAAGGCACTCTTGACATCCATTTGATAAAGCTTGATGTTGTGATGATTTGCATAAGCTAAAAGTATCCTGATAGCTTCAAGTCGAGCTACAGGTGCAAAGGTCTCACCAAAATCCAAGCCTTCTATTTGAGTGTAGCCTTGAGCAACCAACCTTGCCTTGTTCCTCACCACTTGGCCTGTAGAATCTTGCTTGTTGCGAAAGACCCACTTCGTTCCAATGACATTGTGATCCTTGGGTCTTTCAACAAGTGACCAGACTTCATTTCTCTCAAATTGGTTCAGCTCTTCATGCATAGCATTGATCCAGTCTGAGTCAGACAGAGCTTCACCTACATTTTTAGGCTCAAAGGTGGAAACAAAAGAGTAGTGAGCACAAAAGTTAGCAATACGAGAACGAGTAGTCACTCCCCTATCAATGGCACCAATGATTTGGTCTACAGGGTGATCCTTCTGCAGCCTGCTGATCACAGGGGGTTCTGAGTCAGCCGCTGAGTCACAGCTGGAAGTGGGTCAGCTGGGTGTATCTGTGACTCAGTTGGCTCTTCCTGAGACTCAGCTGGGTGCATGGAGGCTTCTGAGTCCAATAGATCATTAGCTGGGTTGTACTCGAACTCAATGCCATTGACTTCATCCTGCTCATCAGCTGGGTCAGGTAGATTTGTAACTCCAGATGAAGCTTGCTCCTCAACTTGGGGCCTGACTTCACCTGTTGACTTGTGAAGTATATCTACCTTCCCTGAAATATCATTAGCAACTTGCCCATCTTGTGAGCCGTTAGATTCATCGAATGTCACATCTACAGCTTCTTCAACAGCCTTGGTGTTGGTGTTAAAGACTCTGTAGGTGTGAGATTCTGAGCTATATCCAACAAATATTCCTTCATCAGATTTGGATTCAAATTTAGAGAGACGTTTGCCTTTCTTCAAAATATAGCACTTACAACCAAATACTCTGAAGTAGGAGACGTTTGGCTTCTTGTTGGTCAGCAGCTCATAAGGTGTCTTCTTTAGGAGTGGGTGAAGATATAGTCTATTGATGTTGTGGCAGGCAGTATTCACAGCTTCAGCCCAAAACCTTGCTGGTGTTTTGTACTCACTCAGCAGTGTCCTCGCCATCTCTATCAGGGTCCTGTTTTTCCTCTCCACCACTCCATTCTGCTGAGGTGCATAGGGACCAGAAAACTCATGCTTAATCCCATGCTTGTCCATGAAGGCTTCAACTCTTGAGTTCTTGAATTCTGTCCCATTGTCACTTCTCACTGCCTTCAAGTTGATGTTCCATTCATTTTGAACTCTGACAATGAGGTGCTTGAATCTTTTGTACACCTGTGACTTGTCCTTCAAGAAAAATACCCAAGTGAAACGTGACAAGTCATCTACAACAACAAAACCATACTTGTTACCTCCAATGCTCTCATATGTAGTTGGACCGAACAGATCAATGTGTATGAGATCGAATGGAGAAGTAGTGGTCATGATGTTCTTGGGTGGATGAGGGCTCCCAACTTGCTTTCCAGCCTGACAAGCACAGCATGGCTTGTCTTTGTTGAATTGGATCTGCTTCAGGCCTAGGACATGTTCTTCTTTACTGAGTTTGTTCAGCAGCCTCATCCCCACATGACCTAGCCTCCTGTGCCACAGCCAGCCTAACTGAGCTTTGACTATAAGGCAACATGGCACAGCTGCTTCTTGATCCTGAAAATCTACAAGATATAGCTTATCTACTCGATAGCCTTTGAAAACTTGTGAGTCATCTGTTAGTTTCTGGACATAGACCTCTTTAGGATAAAATGTGACTTTCATTCCAGCATCACATAATTGAGAAACAGATAAGAGATCATATGAAATAGACTCAACAAGCATTACTTCAGTAAGAGAATGTTCCTGAGATATAGCAATTTTACCACAACCCAATACCTTGCCTCTTGAATCATCAGCATAGTTGACATACTTGCAAGGAAGGTTATCTTTTCTTATCTCAGAGAACTGCTCTTTGCCTCCAGTCATGTGCTGTGTGCAGCCACTATCCATGACCCATTTTGTTCCACTGGAGGCAGAGCCCTGCACGATTAGTTTCGAGACTTAGGAACCCAAATAGCTTTGGTTCCCAAGTTAGCAGGTCTCTTACTGTAAGCATCAATAGCAGGAATAAGATTAACATTAGGGTTCTTAGCAGCTATGGCTTTAGAAAGCTTAGAGAACCTCTGAATCTTTCTCAGATTCTTATCTCCTGCAAACTCAGATGGAAGGGTTAGCAAATTTGCATTGCACCTGAGTGAGCTACCTGAGTTACAGGTGGCTTTCCCTGACTTTGGTACCCAACCGAGTGAGTCACCTGAGACACAGGTGACTACTGACTTTGGTACCCAAATGCTTGGTACCTTCTTGTACCTACTCCAGGGTCCAACATATATTGCCTCAGGTTTGCCCTTTTTCCCTGTCTTAAGCACATAGTTTGGATTAGAGGGAATTTTCACATAACCACCTGTCTTTCGATGGTTTCCTGCAAGAGAGTTAGTATCATATTTCCCTTTCTGAGGAACAAAGTGATTCTGCAAGTATTTCTTGTTAGTAGCAGAGGAAATATATGATGACTTGTTCTTTTTAAGTGCAGGAGTGAAACCAAGTCCCCTTGTACCATTATTCTTTAGTACTAAGGTGGACTGGAGCCTAGCAAAGTTCTGCATGCCTATGTTAGCACTGCATAGGCCTATTCTCATGAGCCTTTTTAGCTCTTCATGCTCCTCCTTGAGCTCATTGTACTTTGCTGCATCAACAGAGTTAGTAGCAGTTGAAGTGCTTGATTCACTGGGTGAATCTACAACAAACACTGTACTAGAAGTAATAGCATTGATGCGAGATGCACAGTTTAAACAGGTTTCTATAACAGTAGGAGAATTTGCATCAGGTGTAACAGCAGTGCAAGATGAGTGAGTTTCTTTGAGTTTATCATGCTCAGAGATTAGGAGCTCATGTGACAGCTTAAGTTTATTTTGAGCTTCCTGCAATAAGTAAACCTCCTCATCAAGATCTGCCTTAGCATCTTGTGCATTATCAAGGGACACCTGCATGTCAGTTAGTTTGTCCCTGAGAGAGATGTTTTCTTTTCTCTCTTTCCTAAGGAGCTTCTCTGTCCTGTCAAGAATGTCCATTAGTTGAGCATAATCAGGGAAGTCATCCTCAGTCATTACCTTGCTGCCTTTAGCCATAAGGCATAGGGCTGGAGTCTCAGCATATGTAGGATCTGCATCCTTGTCGAAGAGTGAGACTGACTCGGGTGCGCAGCTGAGTGACCCAACTGAGTCTTCTCCTGGCTCAGTTGGACTGCTGAGTGATCCACCTGAGACACAGATGGCTAACCCAGCAAGCTCAGTTTCTTCCTCTGACTCCTCCTCTGACTCTGAGTCATCTGAGACCCAGGCTTGTCCCACATAAGCTCTGGCAGCAGAGGTCTTCTTCTTTCTGAAGGTGGGAGGCTTCCCTTCTTTGTACTTCTTCTTGACAATGATCTCCTTCTTCTTGTATTTGCCATCCTCTTGTCTCTTGCTCTTTTTGGGACAATCAGCAATGAAGTGTCCTGAGTCACCACACTCAAAACACTTCTTGTCACTGAGTTGCTTCTTCCCTTTGAACCTGTCAGATGAGCCTGAGAACTTCTTCCTTCGATAGAACTTTCTGAAGTTCCGAGTAAGCATGGCAAGCTCATTCTCCTCATCAGTGGACATCTCTTCATCTGGATCTTCTTCTTCATCACTTGAGTCCCTGTGAGTGGCCACTGCCTTGAGAGCTATGTCCTTGTTCTTCCCAGAGGTGATAGCATGCTTCTTGGAGTGGTTTAGCTCCATCTCATGAGTGAGCATCCTACCAAGGACATCTGTGGGCTTTAATCTGTCAAAGCCATCCTTTTCTTTCATCATCAGGCGCAGAGTGTGATAAGGCTTGGGAAGCACAAAGAGGAACTTCTTGATCACATCTCCATCTTCCACTCTGTTGGACCCAAGGGCTTTCAGCTGATTAGTGATCATGGTAAGTCTTGTGAAGATGGAATTGATGTCCTCTCCAGGTTGGTAATGGAAGTTGTCAAGTTCATGCTCCAGCACATCTTTCTTGGACCTCTTCAACGTGTCACTGCCTTCATAGATAGCCTGAAGTGTGAACCATATATCTCTGGCTTCCTCAAAGGTGCAGACACGGTTGAAGTCATGCTCTTGCAGTCCCATATAGATAGCATTGGCAGCTCTAGCATTGTTCTTGATGCTGATCTTCTCTTGATCAGTGGGATTGCTCTCATCAACCACATCAAGACCTGTTGTGACAATCTTCCATACATCTGGGTCAAGTGCAGTAAGATGCATTTGCATCTTCCGCTTCCAAAAGGCATAATTAGTACCGTCAAACATAGGAACTCTACCCTCATAGTTCGACATCCTTTAGACTCTGGCTGTTAGGCCAATTATGAGCAACGAGGCTCTGATACCACTTGAAAGGGATCTCAGGAGTCGACTAGAGGGGGGGGTGAATAGGTCGGCTCTAGAAATTAAAATGCCTAATGGGTTTCTCTTCTGGAGATAGGTCAATCCTAGAGAAAATATATGCAACTGATGCAGGTAACTGAGACTCAGCAAGATATATCAGATAAACACCAGACACTCAGATAGCAAACTCAGCTGATGTAGAGCAAGTTATATTCAGAGCTAACTGAGTATCAGGTGTGAGAGTCAGGTGAGTGCATCAGATGACGTGAACACGAAAGGTACTAGCTTTAGCAGGAGCTAACTGAGTCTCAGGTGAGGAAACTCAGTTAATGTGCAACAAATAAAGGTGCCCTAGTGATCTAAGCATGCATAGATATCAGAATAAGTAAGAGTAGATCACAAGACAGAAAGTAAAGCACACAATGATTTGTTTTACCGAAGTTCCTACTTCTTGCGAAGCAGTACGTCTCCGTTGAGGAAGCTGTTCTCACAGCCGGCACCAAAACGTGCTCTTTCCTCGAGTACCTTTCTTGTGTGGAATCCTTTTATCTTGCTGCTGCAAGACAGGCAGACCCGAATCGCCCTCACAGACTCTTGGTGGCAGCCACACAAGACTTGGCTTGCTCACCAACTCCAAGAGCACTCCCACTCTTGGAGGAACCAGTACCTCGAATGCTGCACCTGAAGGACTAAGTAACTCACTCTCACGATGGATGCACGCAGGCAACACTCACTTGGAGACCTAGAGCTCTTTCTTTCTCAACAGGTTGCTTTCGGGTTAGAGGCAAAGGTTGGGTAAAGGTTCGAGGTTGAAAACCTCCCCAGGTTCCCTATTTATAGGGTCCCTGGCAGCTAGCCGTTACCCTCATGCCACGTCAGACAAAGAGCCACCAGACCTAACCTATCTGAGACTCAGCTAACATGCACCTCTGGTAACCTACTAGCCGCGGCTGAGCTACCCACCTGAGTCTCAGATGCCAAACTCAGGTGGACTCGGTTGCCTCAGGTAGCACCTGAGCACAACTCTGGCCGGCTCACTACAAGCCTAAAACTGATCAGAGAGCAATGGCCTCGCCACAGTCCCTGTCCAGCTCGCTCAGACCCTTGGCACTGGTTCCAAGCTTCTTCACCGAAGACGACTGCCCTTGTAGACGCACAGCGAACCCTTGGTCCTGATCCACCAGCTTCCTAGCTCCTCCAGGACTTATCAAGCTTGCATTCACGGCCCTTGAACTCCATCAAGCAACCATCACCTCGCTTGCCCTCGAGCACAGCCTCGACTTCCTCGCAACTGTGCCTCAGGAACCTAGCTCAGCTGGTCCTTCTGACCTTCCTAGTTCCTTGCTCTTTTTAGGGCTCATCATCAACAGTTGTCTCACTTCAGCTTTCACCTGTCCATCTAATCCCTGTTCACACTCATTGCAAAACATTAGACACAGGTGAGGATTGCCAATAACCATCAAAACCAAACTCTGGGGAAAGATAGCCATCCTTCCAAGCTCCATGGGAGTGGATGCACTTTCAATCATCCGCGCGTGCATGGAATAGCAGGACTCGCATGAATTCGGGGTCAACACTGTCGATGGTGCACCTAGCAAAACCTGCCACCATCGCCACACCGTGTATTGTACCCCCTTGAGCGGGCGGATACACCTACCTGAAAGCAGCCTCCAAGGGAAAACCCAATTGGGCTATAATCACTTGGAGCTTGCACTTCTTTGGCTCGCTGATGCCATCGACTGCATACGTTGCGTTGGTATCATCGAGACATTTAGGTCCGCCTGATGCGCAGCTACTTCGACGGGTACCGGGGCTGGGGTGTCCAAGACCTTCTTATTTCTCTCTTTTGTCAACCTAGCCTCAAGCATCTGTTCAAACTCGGGCATAAGTATTTGACGGAGCTCAGATTTCATCCGCTCATTTTTGCAATCCGCTTTGGCTCTTTTCCATTCTTGTCTCGACTGTTCATCGATTGGAAATGCCTTGCTATGTCTGACTAGGAGCCCTTGACCACGAGTACGGCCCGTGTGCTCCTTCGTTCCCAAACTGGCTGTGAGAATGTCGTCAGCCCTAACGGACTGGAAAGAGCCTTGGGAAGCTTGAACACTCAGCTCCTTCTGCAGAGGGCAACAAATGGTACGTAAGTAATCATTATGTTATTAATTTACAGACTAATAACTCGGATGACCAGGTCATCTAACGTTATCGATCGTACCAGGTGTTGGTAAACTTCTTGGTCGGTAGGGTTTTGGAAGGTTGTTTGACCCGAAGAGCTGGTGTAGTAGACCTCCCTCTACACCAGTATCGAGCACGCTCTGTCTCGACATCAGCAAATGGTGGGTCAGTGCCCCAAAGGCATGCTTCTTCATCCTCCTTCTCCCATTGTCTCTTTTTGTTGTAGTATCTTTTCGTGCCCATTCTGTGCGGGTGTTTGTTCTTTGCCACTAAAGCCTTGTGTTCTTCACTTTTGCGACGAAATTCAGATGTCGTCTTCATCTCCACAAATTTATCCCAGTCTTCAGGTGTAATCATCGGGTAAGGGCCAAAGGGCTCCTTTTGTTCCTGGACATATTTCTTGTTCAACACATGTTTTCAATTCTTCCACGAACCGCAAGCCTTCAGCTCCGTGGCTCGTCGCACATCCTTGACCCATCTTTCGGGCACCATGAAAGATTCCATTATCTCGTCCACTAATAATTTGCATTCATCCTTGGTTACTTGCTTCCAGTCACTTAACAAGATGCTGACCCGACCCCTCGTGACCACCCCGCATATGGTCCTAAATTTTTTCATAGTTTTTTCCAGTTCTATAGGAGCCCCAGATTCCTCGTGGATGGCCTGCACTTCGAAGTGTCCCTTCGGCTTCATTGAGGGTTTTCTAGGATGGCGCACTGATTTTGCCGAGGAGTCAGACGGTCCTCTCGGCGACGTCCGTTCAACAGAACCTCTAGCTGATGTCTGCTCATCGGACCTCCTCAGAGAGGCATTATCGGATGACATCTAGTGAATCAGGTTATGTTAAAAGAGCATTGTACCAAGATATCCATAAGCACATATTCTAATACCGCTAGAACCAAACAATTAGGAGTCCACATGTTGAAATGGTGTAAGAAAAATAAATGCTCTTTGAAAGACCAACTTAATAAAATAGAACATGGCTATAGTGCAGAATGTGCTCCAACTAGAGCTCCAAATCAAACTAACAACAATTCTAGTTCGAGTTATACTGAAAACTACTATGCAGTTCAGGAAACCTAAGTAACCATATTAAATGATCAGAAATCAAATAACATAACAAATTTGATTAACTTCTCTCAGTACACATATCTTTTCTTTATAATAAAGAAAGCATACAAGTTTCATGGCTGAATCAAGCACAACCGAGATTAACTGTTCCAACAGTACCACCGGCAGATTTTTTTCCTTGCTATAGTAGTAGAGCTGTTCATGAGTCCACATTGACCAGCTTACCGGGACAGTGGGCGATGGCGTGGAGGGCGACCGACCAACGAGGAGGGCGTTGACGTGGGCGCTCGGGACGGGGGAGGCGGTCCTCGGCAAGGGAGACGATGACAACGGCGCTCGGTCCTCGGGGCGGGCGATCGACGACGGCAAGGGCGCTCCGTCCTCGGGGCGGGAGACGGGAAGGAGCTCCAAGGGGGCCGGCGGCTTGAGCCCGGGGTAGATGTTGAAGACATCGACGTTGGGGGCGGGAAGCGGCAGCGGGGTGCGTTGGGCTCGGGAAGCGGCGGCGGTTAGGGTGGCGGCGAGGGCAATGCCGCCGATTAGGGCTCGGGCTCGGGAGGCGGCGGCGGGGTGCATCGGGCTCGGGAGGTGGTGGGCCGGCGTTGGGCCGGGTCGGGAGGCGGCCGTGGCGCTAGGGCTTGGGATGGGAATAAGATCACTGAAAATATGAGGGAGGGCCGCGCGCTATGAAATTTTAAGGGTCACACATCCCAAACGGTTACGAACTATTAGCCATTTGGGATATGTATCGTCCCAAACGGTTTTGGTGTCTTAACCATTTGGGATATGGCACACGTCCCAAACGGTTTTGGTGTCTTAACCGTTTGGGATATGTCCCGCATCCGAAACGGTTTTGGTGTCTTAACCGTTTGGGATATGTCCCGCATCCAAAACGGTTTTGGTGTCTTAACCGTTTGGGATATGGTGACCCCCCACATCATATAGCCACATTCTCTTCATTAACATTTCATCGCCCCCGAGCCCCCTCGATCGTCTCCTTCACCCTAAGTGCACGCACCACCCCCGAGCCCTATATAGCCCATCATCGCCGACCTCCTCTCCTCCTCCACCATTGTCACTAGCCTCTGATCTACTCCGCCTCCGTACCGTCGCCTCTCCTCTTCCTCCACCGAGTACGGTACGTATGTCGCACGACGTCTCGCTGCTGCACGCCTCCACTAGATCGATCTCCTTTCCTACCCGGTCGATCTCTCCCTCGTCACGGAGGTAATAAGCCAACCTTTCCCTCGCCCTCTCCCTAGATCGATCTTCTATATATGCTGAATGTATATATGTACATATTATAAGTTGCCCTCGCCCTCTCCCTAGATCTTCCATGCATGTGATCAATATATGATCTTGCCTTAATTAAGATCTTTAGGATTTATTTATGTTGTATGAGAAGTGTATCATTGCAGTAGCTAAAATTCATGCTTTTGATCTATTGAAGCTAGTTTCAAAGAATTATTTTATTGTACTAGTCTCTCATATAATTTATACAATATCATTGCATATATATATTTTAGATGGACAAGTCATTGATCAATCGAAGAAACATAAGATGGACTCCGAAGCTACAGGTGGCTCTTCTTCAGCTAAGAAGGTTAACATTTTTTGAACCAAATAGTATTGTGTGATGAGTAATGCTTTGTTTTTCCAAAACTGAATTAATTTGGTGAATGCAAAGTTAATTCAATTCTAATCTAGTTTTTCATTGGAATATTGTAGAGTTTTACTGACGATGCAGAAAAGCAAAAAAAATGATTTTTAAAATCTCTCAAGTTACCCGCAATGCTCTGAAAGTACAATTTGGAGCTACTAACAATGTTGTGCGTGCTAACGTTGTGGATAGAAATTTCATGCCATCTTTCATTGTTGCCTCAACGCTTGAGGACTTTCTTGGCCATTCAAAATTCAGGGTTGCTGACCACTATATCCATGGTGTTGTTCTAGTTGCATTTGAAGAAGACGAAGATATTGATAAGGTCACTATGCAAAACTTTAGATGGGGTGGTAGCTTGATCAGATTCACCAAGATTGATGCTCTGGCTCAAGCAAGTCCAGATGTTGGTCGTGAATTCAAGGCATTCAGCTTTTCACTTGACGATGAAGAGTAGTTGTTTTTATCTTCTTATATTATGGGTTGGCACTTTTGGTTGTGAACAACTTTAATTTTGTTGTTTCTTAAGAACTATGTGCTTAATTTGTTGGTGGTTCATATATATATATAATATTATCTATGATCGATATGATATGAATGTGATATGATCTGCATGTGAGGTTTATGTGAATGTGATATGATCTGTGAAATGATGTTCGTCTTAAATAACATCACAGTCGCTTCAATATGAAAACTGTCTGAGAAATTCTATTATTTCAGTTGGTTCGGCTGGAAAAACCGACTGAGATATGCTATTATCTCAGTTGGTTTTTAGTTGGGAACCGACTAGGATAGTATAATATCTCAGTCGGTTTTCAGAATGAACCAGCTGATATGTTGTTATCTCAGTCGGTTTGAGATAATTCGTATTATCTCTGCCCTTTCTCTTCAGCTGGATGGGATACCGGCTGAGAAAGCCATTTTTGGCCGACTGTAATTGTGTTTTCTGTAGTAGTATAGCACACATCCGAAACGGTTTTGGTGTCTTAACCGTTTGGGATGTGGTACACATCCCAAACGGTTTTGTTGTCTTAACCGTTTGGGATGTGGTACACATCCCAAACGGTTTTGATGTCTTAATCGTGTGGGATGTGTACTCATCCCAAACTGTTTTTCTGTATTAACCATTTGGGATGTGAATTTCCAGCAGGATTAAATATATATTTTTAGGCCAGCAGCCTGCATATGCATCAGAATTTCACAAGAATTCGTACATACCATAACATTTCATCAGAATATCCAGCACATAGCAACTGAGTTCATTCATTTCCACAAATATATACTACATTGAATCATTTCCACAAATATGTACTGCATTGATTCATTTCCACAAATATATACCTAACTCCACAAATTACATATATAGCATTTGTTGATTAATCACTCATTCCACTAGCTTATTTCCTTTGAACACTAGCCCTTCTGAATGATCTTCACGTACATAGCATGTTTCTTCAAGTTGTTCTTCCTCGACCCTTATGCAGTCTCCAATAGGTGGCAAGTCATCAAATTGGTTGTATTCATCCTCGTCAACCACATTCTCAACTCCGACGATCCTCCTTTTCCCACACAGAACTATGTGCTGCTTCTTATGTGCGAGGTCTTTTACGTAGAAGACTTGGGTAACTTGGGTGGCAAGTACGAAGGGTTCGCTTTTTTATGCGGCTCGGTTGAGGTCGACGTACGTGACGCCGTACTTACCAACCTTCACATGTTTCAGATTGACCCATTGACACCAGAACAAAGGAATCTTGAAAAACACATAATCAAGCTCCCAAATCTCCTCGATCATCCCATAATAGAATTCTTTCTTTCCAGATGTATCTCGGGCTTCTATGCAGACAAAGCTGTTTTGGTATATGCTCTTCGCATCTTGGGCCTTCGTGTAGAATGTGTATCCATTTATATCGTATCCTTACCAAGTTTGAACTGTAAATGTAGGCCCTTTTGCCAACCAGGTCAACGTGTCGGTTGAGGAGCCCCCGATGATTCGCTTCTTAATCCATTGGTTGAATATCTTGTTGTGCTCTTTCATCCTCCAAGCATCTATCGCTTTCAGATACTCCTCCCTTAGCTCTGCCACATGTTCTATGATATAAAATAGAAATAGGCTATAGCATGTGCTTCCGCATCAGGGGCGATTGCTTTCCTTCCTATGGTCCCGATTCCATCAAGTCTCTCCTCATGGTGAGACCGAGGCACACCAATCGACTGTGCTTCAGCCATGTAGTTAATGTAGAACTCGACAACGTCCTCTGAATTATAACCTTCGACGATACTGCCCTCTGGCCGATTTCAGTTCCGAACATAGTGCTTCAGAATTCCCATGAAATGCTCGAATGGATATAAGCTTCGTAGAAACACCGGGCCGCACATCTGTATCTCGTGCACGAGGTGAGTAATGAGATGGACCATGATATTGAAGAACGATGGCGGGAAATACATCTCAGGTTGACAAAGAGTCTTGACCACCTCGCCTTGCAGATCACCTAGTGAAAGGGGATCTATGACCTTCCGAGATATTGTGTTAAAGAAACAACACAACCTCATTAGTGCTTCTTGGACATCAATAGGCAAAATATTTTTGATAGCCACTGGGAGCATCTGTGTCATCATCACATGACAATCATGAGACTTCATGCCAATTAACTTCAAGTCTGCCATAGAAACAAGATTCTTTATGTTCACTGAGTAACCGGACGCACTACAACAAATCTCTTGATCCATGACAAAAACAAAATGACGTTCAACAATTTCATCATGAATAACTATGTTTCTGTGACGGTTCTATCGGAATCGTCATAAGTCCAGACCGAGGCCACTCCATCCTCAAACTTTGTGACGGATATCAAAATTTTGTCATAAAATGTGAGGTACAAGTTGTCACAGATTGTGGGGCATGAATGTAAATGATCTAACGGTTGGATCTTGTGACAAAATATTTGCTTAGTGACGATTGTGCTTTCGTTGTGCATTGCGCTTACATTTAGTGAAGCTGTGTATTCGTAGTTGACCATGAAGTTTTCATCGTGTTTTGTGCTTACTCTTGAGATAATCAAATGTTGTATGCATATTGTACTATCAAAGTGGTTGTGGTGCAGGCAAATCTAACTAGCGTTGTCTCGTAGTCTCGTGTTCGACTCCTGAGTCAGCCAATTTTTTTAATCAATTTCCCTCGTGCTTGGTACGGCCCAATGTCAGTCGTGTTGGATGGGGCCCACATGTCATTGAGCGTGGCTAACCAGTAATTGCGAATAAAAAACCATGAAGTGGGGCTCAAACTCAAGATCTCGCAGACGTGAGAATTGCAACTTACCACCAGGCCGTTATGCGTGCTGTTATTGTGTAGCTACATCATATTTATATATATTTCTTTGCTGTGACTAAACAATTTCAGATCTATATCCACCACGCGTCTGCAACGACCGCCGCGCTGCCCACCAGCCACAGCCGCGAGCGTCGCGCACAACTGCCGCTCACCCTCTCCACCCTAGGTGACCACCCGCGTGGCCATTCTTCCATACAAGTAGCTGCCACGAGCGACACCCATGGCCGGCTGCGATGAGCAGTTGTTTCACACCATAAGCAGCTACGCCTACCACCTCCTCCGTGTCTGCTGCTCCTAGCTGCCACGGCTGCACATCCGCAGCATGCGACGACCCGGCGACCCGGCGAGGGAGCGAACCAGTGACCAGCTGCGGATAACTGGGCTACCGCAGCCTCCCGGACAGAGCCAGCGGCAGCACCACACTGAGTAGCGGTAGCAGGCAGGGCCCTCTCAAATCCCCAGTTTGAAATTGGGTAAAACGGTAAGTATTGTCCACAAATTTTGATCTGCAATGCAAGTCACATGTAGGTAGCTATGATGTTTAGGAGATGGATGTCAATTCTTGTTTACTCCAATTCATGATCAGATGGTTAGAACTTGGATAAATTCTAGACAAGTTAGTGCTAAATATATCAATGGTGTGAAAGGGTTCATGAAATTTGTTCAAGAACGATTTGATGAGAACGTTGAAATACGATGCCCATGCCATCGATGTCTTAATCAAATTCACAGGCCTCAAGTGCATGTGGAGGATCACATGTTTATTTATGGGATGTCAAATACATACACCACGTGGATACATCATGATGAGACGGTGGCCCGATCTTTTGGTGAGACGAAAATAACTAATGGTTTGGTGAAGTTTGACCTTGACGATCCGACTATACCATACACGATGATACGCCTTAGCAATTTTATGCTTGATTTTGCCTCTTGGATTTATGCCTGATTTTGCAGAATTTTTTCATAATTTTCTGAGCAATTTGAATTTTCAGTCCGAATTTGACTTGGAATTTGAATCCAAATCCAAAACGAGTTGTAAATTGAATTCTAGTCTGATTCTTGGTAGGAGATCTATCCAGAGGCCTTCTTAAGGACATGGAGGAGTCCTTTGGGTTAGCCAAGTCCTTTCCCAATGGTTAGATATAGAAGACCAAACCTTACAAGATGATTCCTTTGCCTAGTTCAACTTGAACTCCAAAGTAAAACCTTTCCTGTTGCGTTGGACTTTCCAAAAGCTTGTAGATCAGATCCAATCTGCTATTGGTTTGGTCAAGCAAAAATGCAAGTGACCTTGGCGTCGTCACCCTCTTTCTCTGATTTTCTGCAGGGAGAACTAGAAGCAACAAAACAAGGTTTGATCTAGTAGAAAATTTTCAACTATGAACCAATCTAATCCAACAACTCGACACGATCAATGCAGCAAAAGTTCAACAATGCAAGAACTACGATGAAAATTGCAAGGCTCAGATTGGTTTGGACAAGGGAAAATGAATCTAACCTACTATTTTTTTGGCTTTTTTTTGTGGACAATAGGACAAACACATCTAATCTATCAAAAATAGTAAACTCTCACCGATCAACTTGAGCTCTGATACCACTTGATGAGACGGTGGCCCGATCTTTTGGTGAGACGAAGATAACTAACGGTTTGATGGAGTTTGACCTTGACGATCCGACTATACCGTACGCAATGATACGCCTTAGCAATCGCTAAACCAACCTCCGATGGTTATTGACCTTGCCGTAGGCGCGATCAACCTAAACAACGAAGTTCGAGTTCCTGCAAGCAACCGAAGGACCAGCAAGAACAATGATAAATTGCAATCTGAAATTGCGAGTATTAAATTGGCAGAAGAGATAGCAGAAAGTATATTGGGATTCCACTGGCGATCTAAACAAGGTGGTAGTTCTACATGATTTGTAGATGTGATAATGTAGCAGTAGCTAAACAACTCAATGAAACCCAAAAACTAAAGGGAGAATCCTAGGGGGTATATAAAGAGAAGATGCGATCTGTTTCATAGACAGCCTCGGATTGTTTTGGCAGTTGCGGTCGGCTCGTAATGAATTTGGAGATGGGGTTGGACAGGTTAGAAAGAGCACGAGATAAGCTTTCAAAAGAGTCCAAGATCACCCAAATCGGAGTCAGTATGCTCAAGATATAGACATTTTAAGTCAGGGCTGTCTCAGCAATCCGAATCAGAGTCCAGATCTTGTGGGACTCTATCTCTAGCTCTCCTTGGACCAAAGATGACGTGGGAAGACTCCTTGTACAGCACCAATTCATGTGGGATATGGGCATAGTCACGTGAATTTCATTCCCTCCTCCTCTTGAGAGCTAGAACTTGAATCCTCACTTGTTCTTCACGATCGTCACAAATCTCCTTTTGTTTGTTATAGCGGACGTAGTTGAAGTAGTGGTAGTAGAGGTGGCAGTGGATGTATCCATGGGGGTCATGTCCTCATCACATCATGGAGATCCTATTAATGTTGTAATTGGTGATGATTCAGAGCGTGAGCTTTATCCTGGATGTGCTAATTTTTCAAGATTCTCTTTTCTTGTTAAGTTACTCCATATCAAGTCATACTATTGGATCACCAATACAGCATTTAGTGCAATATTGAAGCTATTGTCCTTAGCATTTCCGGCATGCACACTTCCACAATCATATAATGAAGCAAAGAACATTCTTCGTGAATTGGGACTTGGATATGATTCAATTCATGTGTGCAAGAATAACTGTGTTCTGTTTCGGAAAGGGTATGCCAACAATGAGGATTGCCCAGTATGTGGTGTATCAAGATGGAAAGACCCAGCTGGAAAAATCGTGTTCCTCCCAAAGTATTGTGTCACTTTCCTTTGATACCAAGAATGAAGAGGATGTTTGTCTCAAAAAGAACAGCAGAGGACACACAATGGCACAAGCTGAAGCGACAGCCTGTCGAGAATGAACTGAGCCATCTAGCTGATGGTGAGGCATGGAAAGACTTCAATAGAAAATATCCATGGTTTGCATGAGATGCTCGAAACTTGAGACTTGGACTTTCTACTGATGATTTTAATCCATTTGGTAACATGAGCAGCTCCTATAGCATGTGGCCAGTATTTGTTATGCCTTATAACCTACCACCATGGGCATGTATGGAACAATCTAATTGCATGATGGCCCTACTCATCCTAGGTCCAAAAGCTCTAGGAAAGGATTTTGATGTATTTTTGCAGCCTCTAATAGAAGATTTGCTTGAACTTTGGAAG
Source organism: Stipa capillata (assembly GCA_019208055.1). Classification (NCBI taxonomy): domain Eukaryota; kingdom Viridiplantae; phylum Streptophyta; class Magnoliopsida; order Poales; family Poaceae; genus Stipa; species Stipa capillata. Next base: position 79,509 of record JAGXJF010001584.1, on the reverse strand, counting down.
GGTGTCCGTACTTATGATGCATTTACCAAAGAAATGTTCAATCTACATGCTGCAATTATATGGTGCATTCATGATTATCCAGCATTGAGCACATTGTCAGGTAGAAGCACAAGGGGTTATTATGCGTGTGTCCATTGCGACAGAGATCCTTGTTCACAGGCACTAAGGCACAAAATTGGTTATCTTGGCCACCATCGTTTCCTCCCAAGGGACCATCCATGGCGAAAAAGCAAAGCTTTTAATGGTAGGCAAGAAAACCAGGAGAAGCCAGGAGAATTCTCTACAAAGAAGCTGTTGGAGCAACTAGAAAAGGTTAAAGATGTTAGACCAGGAAAACATCCTCAAAACAAAAAAGAAAGCGTCCAGAAAAGGATCAGCCAACATGGAGCCACAAGGTTAGCTTGTTTGACTTACCGTATTGGTCAAGTTTGAAGCTGCGACATAATCTTGATGTAATGCACATCGAGAAAAATATATGTGACAACCTTCTTGGGACGTTTCTTAATATTGAGGGGAAGACAAAAGACACTATTAATGCTAGGCTCGATTTGCAAGATATGGGCATACAGAGGGAGTTACACTTAAAGCTGAATGGAGATTCATATGTTATGCCACCGGCATGCTATACCATGAGTAAAGACCAAAAAGCTGCATTTTGTGAGTTTTTAAGAGATGTGAAATTTCGAGATGGATATGCTTCAAACTTAGCTAGATGTGTTAACGCTGATGGATATGCTTCAAAACTCATGATTGTCACATTCTTCTGCAACGAATTTTACCAGTTAGCATGTGAGGGTTCATGCGTAAGGATATATATGAAGCAATTGCTGAGTTGGAAATTTCTTTAGAGAAATGTGTTGTAGAACTCTGAAGTTAGATGTTCTGGAACGACTAAAAAAAGAAATCCCGGTCATTTTGTGCAAGCTTGAGAAAATTTTTCCTCCAGCATTCTTTGATGTGATGGTACACTTGGCTGTTCAGTTACCAGATGAGGCAATTCTTAGAGGTCTAGTACAATATGGATGGATGTACCCAATTAAAAGATGACTATGTACTCTGAAGCGATTTGTGAGGAACAGGGCAAGACCAGAAGGATCCATTGCAGAGGCATACGTAGCTGATGAGTGCTTGACACTTTGCTCACGATATATGGATGATATGGAAACTAGATTTAATCGGGAGAGTTTGCAACAAAATACGATGTCTTCTGATCTCTCGGTTTTTATGCATGGTGTTAATTTAGTTGGATCCACTAGGATCACGTATCTTGATGGTGAATACGACAAGATGGTCTGGTATGTTCTCAATAATTGTCCCGAGGTTGACCCATATAAAGAGTATGTACTCACTTCTACACTTTCGAATTTTTCAATTTTATATTTAATTTAGCTCTGATGTTTCAAATAAACTATGATTTGCAGTCTATTCAGAGAAGAATTAGAGAAAGAAGGAACTCATGATATTGACAAAAGGCTTGAGAAGGGTTTTGCGAAATGGTTTAAGAACTATGTTAGTTTTCTTTCAGAAATATTTATTAATGAATGAATTTTCATACAAGTTATGACACTATTGTATATATTTTTGAATAGATTGTGAGGTTGCATCAAGAAAATCTAGGAGAAGTTAGTGATGACCTACATGCATTGTCATGTGGTCCAGATTTGCGGGTCAAAATTGTTTCCTCATGTATTGTCAATGGTGTCCGGTGTCACACAACTAGCCGTGAGAAACAAAGAAAGACACAGAATAGTGGAATCATGACTGAAGGTACACATAAAGATGAGTGCATTGATTTTTACGGTGTGCTCAAAGAAATTATTGAGTTGCAATATAACTCAGATCAACAAGTCAATCGATCAGTTGTTTTGTTTCGATGTGATTGGTTTGATCTAGAAGGTAAGAAAAGAGGCATTAGGGATGATGGATATTTCAAAAGCATCAACATTGAAGGTTGCTGGTACAAAAATGATCCTTTTATTTTAGCAACTCAGTCAACAAAGGTATTTTACTTGCAAGACACAAAGTTAGGTAAAGGTTGGCGAGTTGTGCAAAATTTGAGCCTAGGAATTTGTATGGTGTGACTGAATTAGACACAAGCATGGAGAAAAGTCCGAGTGGTAATGGAGCTGCAAACCAAGAAGATGACTCTTCTCATACAGATTTCATTATGCAAGATATTGATCATCTTCAGGAGACTCTACACCGTGAAGATGAAGATGGCTGCCATCTTGAAGCTACTTTAGTTGACAATGTTAGAAATCAGGACGATGATGGATTGCATGAAAGTGACAATGAATCTGATGATGATACTATAATGCAGTACTGTAATGATAATGAACATCCCATAATCCCTATGGGTGAAAGCGATGACGAGTAGTTTGTCTTAGTAAGTCATATTTTATCTTGGCTCTTCATAGTTGGTCAAAAATTTCTAATTGTGAGCAAGGTAATAATTATTCTTTTCTTTTGTTCCAGATGCAAGAAACTAAAGCTTCCAAGTGCTACTAGTGAGAAGAAGTCCTTTTTTAGAGAAGTGAGAAGAAGTATACATGCATGTTTCTGTAGTTGATGTGAACTTTGTAATCTATACTTTGTGAGATGCTGTCATTTTGTACTCTGTGAGATGTGAACTCACTTAACCTTGAACCTTTAATTATTATTTCAGTGAGATTGATGTCATGTTGGTACTTACCATTGTTAGATTGCTGCCATTATTGTTCAAAGAAGTTGCTATCATTTTGTTCAGACGAGAGAAATTGCTGCCATTATTGTTCAGAGAAATTGCTGCATATTGTTAAGAGAAGTTGCTGTCATTTTGTTTAGAAAAGTTTGTCATTTCTTCATAGTCCTGGTGTTGTTATGGCATTATTTGTTCTTCTCCCAGGCTGCAATCTGACATTTTTTGTCTTGTTGCATCATGACCTGGACATCTCAAACTGCCTTATTGCATTTCTCAGAAAATTCAGAACTAGAGCACATACATCAGCAGAGAAGTGCAAGTATAAAATCTGATACGGTGAGTAATATGCATAAGAGTAATTTTGGTTCTAGGCACAACTTAGAATTGCATCACAGTAGAGCACCATGTTCTATCAATGTAGAAACTGATACTTTGTTGTGGACAGAGTACAAATGCCAAAAAAAAGTCTCACAAGTGCGACATTTCATTCTGGAACAATTTGTCCATTACAGGCCACCAATATTGCAACATTCTAATTGCTAGCCATCAAATCTAGCTACATCAACGGCTTCCTCTGCTTCTCTAATTTGTGAATCCTTGCACTTAACACCTCCAGTGCTAAGTTTCTTCACCAATGCTGACCTCATGTCTGCCATCTCTCCTTTATGCTCATGGAGCTCATCTAGTGAAGCCTCTAGCTCACCATTTGCCTTCTTCGATGAGAGTACCAGCTACAAGAAAGCAACAATTCCGACCATCAAGAAAAATAGGGGAGAAACAGGGGAAATTTGAACTCCAATCATAGGGCAGGGAGCATATCTGGGCTCGTGCACAAACGAGGTGCCTGTTTGTGGGATTCGCATTGCTACAGGACATATCCTCTCCATCCGTCGACCGTGCGTGCGTGACATGCGGTGGAGCTGAGGAACGTCGGGGCTGCCAGGCTAGGGTTCTTTCTCCCGCACCCGTGAGTGAGTCGCCTGCGGCGGAGCTGAGGAACGTCGGGGCGGAGGGGCGGGTGCGGGGGTGGGAGGGCAGGAGGATTGAGACGTCTCGACAGTGGGCGGCTGGGCGATTTGCCGGAGAAGCGGCGGTCGGAGACCGGTCGCGGCGGCGCCGCCTCTGCTTGTCTCTGGTGCGGTGTGAGTATGGCTGCATGTAAGGCTGGTTCGGCTATGTCTAAGCCATGGTACGACCTAACTATGTAATGTGTAAGTGACATGTGGGCCGGAACCTGTAATGAAATTTCTCTTAAAATCATGCAAAAATAAACAACTTCCTGCAAAAGAGAAAAGCGTATAAAACAAAAATTGTGCAAACAAAAATTCTTATATACTCCCCCTCTCCTCTCGGAAGGAGATCCTCTGACGTGACTGCACCGTGACTTTGTGGATGACAGGTGGGCCAACTCTCAGTGGGCCCCACATGTCAGCAACAAAGTCACGGTGTGCAGTTACGTCAGAGGATCCCGTTCCCTCCTCTCTCGGTCACTCAGTCCTAGATCCCCCTCTCTCTATCTCTCTCTCTCCCTTTTTCTCTAACGTCCGAGGCACCATGCAGTGGAAGGGGTACAGGCCGTCGGCCATGGGTGGTGGCAGAGAGGAGGAATATTAGGGATATTAGTACTACGTGTTGGCAATTCAAATAGATTCTCTGATGCATTTTTAGAAATTAAATTTCTAAAGGGGGAAGGGTGCGGCAGTTGGTGGATGTCGAGCGCTATCCCTTCCCTGGATGTGATGAGCGAAGGGAAGGGGATAGCGAGCCCCAACATTTGGCGAGGCAGATAGCTAGCCGGCTGGAGCCGGTTATTTGCTCCAAATTGCCAAATATGACAATGGCGAGCCGGATGGCAACCCACTGGAGATGCTCTTAGTGAGCTTAAAATTACAGTCTTTAAATTGTGTAATTTTAGTAGAATGGTGCCACAATTATTAGTCTGTGTTTTACATATTAAGTGAGATGGATATGGGGATGGTTGGATGTTGATAAAAGGTTTAGAAAATGACTTAGATTTTAAAAAAATATGAGTATATAAGAATGATGAGGTATACCAATTTATTTGGAACAGGTCGCAAGTGGGCCAACATTTTTCACTCTGCCCACGCAAACCACTGCCAAAATTTTTAGCTTGGTGCGCCAACTCACCACCCACATGGGCAAAATCTCCGGTTTGTCTGAAAAAATTATACAACTACTACTGCCCCAGGGAGGGCATTTACCAGCCCTCTTTCCCTACCCTTCCCCAAATCAGCCGCACATTCTCTCCCACATCAGACGCACCACCATGCCCTAGTCGCTTCCCTCCCATCCCCAATCCCTTCCACCATCAACAAGACGACACCATCAGGCAGCGCGGTGACGTGCGGCGCGCGTGGCAAGCCTGCATCCCGTATTGTTTATTTAGGAAGCTGATTTTTATTCCCATTAGTGATAACGAGAAATCATTTGATATAGCCATGATCGTGTGTTATCTGCATCTCCCTTAGATGATAATAATACTCAGGTGTTGTTTATTTTATCTGCAAAATATTTTTACTACATTACTTATATGGTTATAGAACAAGTTTAGTTGTGTTCATTGCGGTGATTTGTTTGTTATTTTCTAGTGCTAATTCCATTGCGGTCATGTCTGAGTTGATCAACCAACCAAATAGTGATCATGCAAGAGATTACAAAAAAGGGTTTACAATGAACTGAAACTATAGGCTGTGTATCATTTTTTTTGGCATATCACTTCTATCTTCCCTGACTTTGCAAACTAGATATGGTTTCTCCCTTGCTTTATAGTTGTCTACTCTTGCATGTATTTCAGCCAAATAAACTTAGTGTTGCGCATCTTGTTCATGTAAGACATGACAATTAACCAATACGTTTTATTCATGTAAGAGATGGCACTTAACAAATATGAGAAGTGGAGGCTTGCCAATATGGTTCAGAACAATGCAAGACTGCAAGCACTTGGCATAAATACATTAGCAAGCTTTATGCAAACTATGTCTGCTAGGCATTCTAATAACAAGACAACGAAATCGAAGAACAAGACTAATGATGAAGACTTTGAATCTGAATATGATCCTCAAGAGGATGAGGGGAGTGAAATTGACAAAAATGATGATAACTTATTAGAAGAGGAGGAGATGCTGAAGGAGGATGGATACAAATCTTCTAGGTCAAAAGTGAAGGTGCTGATTCTTCATTTCAAGATAGGGCTAAGGATATTGGGTGTTTGTTATTTTTAATGTTTTCCACTTTTACTTTTCATTAATTTTGATTATGTTTTGTACTTATTTTAATAAGGTACTACATTGATGATTTATTCTTCTTTCAGGCCTCAAAGATTTCTTGAATGGCTCCAGGAACAAGACCTCAGAAGGCAGTGATGAAATCTTCACAAACAAACCAAGTACCTAGAGTCACAAGGTCACTAACAAAACAATCGTCCTCAACACATATTGATGAAGATAGGAGTCAAGGAAGAGATGTCAAAGTGTGCACCCAAAGTCCTACAATGTGCCGCCCCTCAAGTCTAGTAGAAAGGTCTCAACTAACAAGTCATATTGCCATGGCACCTTCTGCTACAAATGATGAAGATCAAGCTACTGATGTTGCAGGCCAGATTACTACATTGGATGATGAAGGCAAGTTATGCTAGCATGATTTTGTTAACCTTTCAAACATGCTTGTTGTCCACTCACTCTATGCATGTTGTTTTTTTAGATACACCACCAAGTCCCAAGAGATGTTGTAGGGGGCTGAGGGGACCGAGTATGGGTAAAGGGCTCGACAGGATGAGTAGGGGGATGGGGACTAAGATGCACATCAATATTGTTGAAGGGAGAGGCGGCCTGAGCAACCATTGCAAGCTGCAAAGTTAGCCTCTGAGTGTAACATATCCGTTAGACAGCATGTGCCTATCTTACCACATTGGAAGGAGTACAAGAAAGCTAAGTATGCAAATTCAATTAAAGACTACTTTGGCAAAGTGGCTGTATGTATCTTGGTTCTTGGCCAACTTTTTTCTTCCATTGCTATTTTACATGTTCTCTCGTTGTTAATTGCATCTAATGTTCATTCACTTAGGGAAAATTTGACATCAACATGCAAGATAAGGCAACAAATTATGCATGTACTGATATGCTCAAGAGTGGGGTACAGCAAATGCGCTATAGGCTAAAAAAGTGTTACTTAGATTGTGTTCCAGCGAATCAAGTTGCAACAAAGTCACCCGTATCTACTATGGAAGATGATCAGTGGAGAGAGCTTGTGCAGAAGTGGTCTGACCCCAAAAACAAGGTAAGAAACGGCATCATTTGTTGATATTGTCAATCTGAATGTGTCTTACAGAACTTCTGTCTTTTCCTAGGAAACCTCTGAAAAAAATAAAGAGAATCATAGTAGAGTCAAGCTTCATCAGGGAACAGGTTCTCGGAGTTACATTGCCCATTGCTATTCTCTAGTAAGTAATAATCTTCTTATTGGTTAACATCAATCACTTTCTTACCATGTTTGAAGCTAACAATTTCTAATCATCCCAACGTCAATGTAGAGGGAGAAATACAAAGATGAAGCACCAAATGCCATTGACCTTTTCAAGGAGTGCCACAATAGCAGGAAGAAAGGTTTTAGTGAGCCTGTAAAGCAAGCAATTGTAAGTCGAATTAAAATACATTGTTGCATTACTGTCGCTTGAATAGTCATTGCTCATGCTATATTGTTGTTTGGAGCTACTGCAGCTAGCTAGTGAAGTGGTGAAAGAGTAGCATCTGTATAAATGTTATTTTGAGTTCAGAGTAGAAGAAACTATATATCTATGATGTAGTTATACTTGTTCTCCAAAATTATCTACATGCTCTCATGTGGAACTGCAATCTAAAATTCTTCTTGACTATTGAAAGCATTGGTATCTTATCTTTTGCCTACTTGGTTGGAGTCATGTGTTCTCATGTCAAAATTATCTACTTGTTGTCACCTGGAGCTTGTGAGCATTAGTAATTTAGTATCTCATCTTTTCCCTACTTGGTTGCAGTCCTGTGTTGTCCTTATATTATTTCCTTGAGATAAGTAGTTAAGCATATTTTATTAGTACAGAATGAAGGTTATGCATTGCATGCTCACATGAGAGCATTTCTAAGTGGAGTGATTTGAGCCATTCTCTTGGGAATAACATAGATAATCTACTCATTGATTATGCTGGATTTCATTCTTTACTACATTTATATTTTACCTGATGAGTTCTACAATACATTTGTCTGCTCTTTTTAGTTTTCGAAGTCAGTAATTTATTTTCCCAACCATGCAAATATGAAAAAAAATCATGCCTTTAATTGTCTAATAAATATAAACTCATACAATACTTGTTCCTATAATACGAATGGTACTATTCATTCAGATTGCTTACAACTCACATGGGCATGTACGACTCACTTTTTCCTTTCAATCTTTATTTTACTTTTCATGTGTAATCCCTGCAATGCTAGGTGATATGGAGGCTATGAGGGATCAACCGGTAGAAGATGGTCAAGAACCCAAATCTTGTACAACAATTGTTTTTAAGTTCTCTCTCAGATCAGTGGAACTAGCAAGTTTCTTGATAATGTGGGCTTACAATCAGGCACTAAGAACAAATCAGCAACTGCAGCTGCTGCACATGTACAACACCTTGAACAAGCGCTGCAATTGGAGAGGCATGAAACAGCTATGCTTCGACAAACAGTCCAGGCTCAGCAGCAAGAGTTGGATATGTTGAAGAGAATTGCTGAAGAAGCGGAAGTGGCAAGGAACAAGCATGCAGAAGAGATGGCAGAATTCAGGAAGAAGCAAGAAGAAAATGATGTGATTCTCCGTCATTTATTGAGCTTATCACAGGTTCATGCCAATCCTTAATCACTAGTTGAAAGAAGTATTTAATAGTATTTGGATGACTTAGTAATAGCTAGGAAATGCTCTTTTGTGAACTGGTAATTAGATGCCTTACTACCACCTAGGAACTGCTATTTTGTGAACTGCTGTAGTGTGATGTACATTCTCACATACTCTATGGTGTGTTGCTAGACATTGCAAGAACTAGTGTGTTTTGGATGCTGGGATGGCTACAACTGATGTGGCTTGTTTTGGGGAATTCAATGCGATGTAATAGCAGTTGATCATGGACAATGTTTCTTTTTGAAAATGTGATGAATCACTATGATGAAATCTGTTATTTTTTGTTTATTTACTATTTGTGAATGATTTGTGTATGGTCCATGAGACATGACGTGCTCTATATGTGCATGATTGTCTGCCAAAGACTAGGCATATGACAAATAAAAACGTCATGCTTCATTCTAACTGAGAAGGTATGCTTGTATTTAGTGACCAAATTTGACAAACAATTATGACGAAATTATTTATGGGCTGACAAAACTGGGCTGGCTACTCCATGGCATCTGGGCTGATTGGGCTGTCGCATCTGGGCCACACATGACCTATGACGAAAAATAGTCCCTATCAATGACGATTTTGGCTGTCACATTTGACGGCCATGTCGGATGTGCCCGCTAAAAATGCGCGTCCTACGTGGCATCCATGTAGGATGAGCCGTGCAGCCACATGTTTTGTAACGAAATGACGGTATGTTTCTATGACAAACATTTTCGTCATAATTTGGCCTGCCTCGAACGGCCAGCAATAGCATTTAATGGCGAATAGGGAGGTATGCATGACGTTTTTTTTCATATCAATGACAAAATATTTTGTCATTGAATGGCCAAAGATTATGATGAAAAACTTTTTGTCACTACTTTTATGACAAAAAACGCAATTAGTGACGCGTAATACATGACGGAAGCTTTTTCGTCATAAGTTCGTCATACATCACTTGTTATGACGAAAAAATGATCGACTGTGATGAATTTGCATCGTCATACATCACCAAAAATGTAGTGGTGACGGAACCTTAACGGTACCCAAGAACTCGCACAGCTCAATTCTCTCGTCCTTCGATAAAGTGTAGCAAGCAGGGGGGAGGTATGTTTGGCCTTTATCGGTCTTTACTGGTGCTAACTCAGGTTTGATGCCCATATGGACCAAGTCCATTCGTGCCTTAACACCATCCTTTGTTTTGTCACGGATGTTCAATAACATACTAAGCACGCTGTCACATACGTTCTTCTCTACGTGCATGACATCTATGCAGTGACGCACTTCTTGATCCTTCCAATAAGGTAGCTCCCAAAATATTGATCTCTTCTTTCAGATGCTCTTCTCACCAGGCCGCTTTTTCGATTTAGGCCCCTTGTCAAGCACAACTTCGATGTCCTTCACCATATCATGGACCTCTATCCCAGTAAAAGGTCTTGGTTTCGCACCGTGTTCTGTCTTCCTGTTGAATTGATTCTTCATGCTACGGTACGGGTGATTTCTTCTCAAGAATCTTCGTTGACGCATGTATACGGTTTTACATGAGTGCTTCAGCCACACGCTGAAAGTGCATCCACTCCCATGGAGCTTGGAAGGATGGCTATCTTGCCCCAGAGTTTGGTTTTGATGGTTATTGGCAATCCTCACCTGTGTCTAATGTTTTGCAATGAGTGTGAACAGGGATTAGATGGACAGGTGAAAGCTGAAGTGAGACAACTGTTGATGATGAGCCCTAAAAAGAGCAAGGAACTGGGAAGGTCAGAAGGACCAGCTGAGCTAGGTTCCTGAGGCACAGTTGCGAGGAAGCCGAGGCTGTGCTCGAGGGCAAGCGAGGTGATGGTTGCTTGATGGAGTTCAAGGGCCGTGAATGCAAGCTTGATAAGTCCTGGAGGAGCTAGGAAGCTGGTGGATCAGGACCAAGGGTTCTCTGTGCGTCTACAAGGGCAGTCGTCTTCGGTGAAGAAGCTTGGAACCAGTGCCAAAGGTCTAAGCGAGCTGGTCAGGGACTTTGGCGAGGTCATTGCTCTCTGGTCAGTTGTAGGCTTGTAGTGAGCCGGCCAGAGTTGTGCTCAGGTGCTGCCTGAGGCAACCGAGTCCACCTGAGTTTGGCATCTGAGGCTCAGGTGGGTAGCTCAGCCGTGGCTAGTAGGTTACCAGAGGTGCTCGTTAGCTGAGTCTCAGATAGGTTAGGTCTGGTGGCTCTTTGTCTGACGTGGCATGAGGGTAACGGCTAGCTGCCAGGGACCCTATAAATAGGGAACCTGGGGAGGTTTTCAACCTCGAACCTTTACCCAACCTTTGCCTCTAACCCGAAAGCAACCTGTTGAGAAAGAAAGAGCTCTAAGTCTCCAAGTGAGTGTTGCCTGCGTGCATCCATCGTGAGAGTGAGTTACTTAGTCCTTCAGGTGTAATCTTCGAGGTACTGGTTCCTCCAAGAGTGGGAGTGCTCTTGGAGTTGGTGAGCAAGCCAAGTCTTGTGTGGCTGCCACCAAGAGTCTGTGAGGGCGATTCGGGTCTGCCTGTCTTGCAGCAGCAAGATAAAAGGATTCCACACAAGAAAGGTACTCGAGGAAAGAGCACGTTTTGGTGCCGGCTGTGAGAACAGCTTCCTCAACGGAGACGTACTGCTTCGCAAGAACTAGGAACTTCGGTAAAACAAATCATTGTGCGCTTTATTTTCTGTCTTGTGATCAGCTCATTCTTATTCTGATATCTATGTATACTTAGATCACTAGAGCACCTTTATTTGTTGCACACTAACTGAGTTTCCTCACCTGAGACTCAGTTAGCTCCTGCTAAAGCTAGTACCTTTCCTGTTCACATCATCTGATGCACTCACCTGACTCTCATACCTGAGACTCAGTTAGCTCTGAATATAACTTGCTCTACATCAGCTGAGTTTTCTATCTGAGTGTCTGGTGTTTATCTGATATATCTTGCTGAGTCTCAGTTACGTACATCAGTTGCATATATTTTCTCTAGGATTGACCTATCTCCAGAAGAGAAACCCATTAGGCATTTTAATTTCTAGAGCCGACCTATTCACCCCCCCTCTAGTCGACTCCTGAGATCCCTTTCAAGTGGTATCAGAGCCTCGTTGCTCATAATTGGCTTAACAGCCAGAGTCTAAAGGATGTCGAACTATGAGGGTAGAGTTCCTATGTTTGATGGTACTAATTATGCCTTTTGGAAGCGGAAGATGCAAATGCATCTTACTGCACTTGACCCAGATGTATGGAAGATTGTCACAACAGGTCTTGATGTGATTGATGAGAGCAATCCCACTGATCAAGAGAAGATCAGCATCAAGAACAATGCTAGAGCTGCCAATGCTATCTATATGGGACTGCAAGAGCATGACTTCAATCGTGTCTGCACCTTTGAGGAAGCCAGAGATATATGGTTCACACTTCAGGCCATCTATGAAGGTAGTGACACGTTGAAGAGGTCCAAGAAAGATGTGCTGGAGCATGAACTTGACAACTTCCATTACCAACCTGGAGAGGACATCAATTCCATCTTCACAAGACTTACCATGATCACTAACCAGCTGAAAGCCCTTGGGTCCAACAGAGTGGAAGATGGAGATGTGATCAAGAAGTTCCTCTTTGTGCTTCCCAAGCCTTATCACACTCTGCGTCTGATGATGAAAGAAAAGGATGGCTTTGACAGATTAAAGCCCACAGATGTCCTTGGTAGAATGCTCACTCATGAGATGGAGCTAAATCACTCCAAGAAGCATGCTATCACCTCTGGGAAGAACAAGGACATAGCCCTCAAGGCAGTGGCCACTCACAGGGACTCAAGTGATGAAGAAGAAGATCCAGATGAAGAGATGTCCACTGATGAGGAGAATGAGCTTGCCATGCTTACTCGGAACTTCAGAAAGTTCTATCGAAGGAAGAAGTTCTCAGGCTCAGCTGATAGATTCAAAGGGAAGAAGCAACTCAGTGACAAGAAGTGCTTTGAGTGTGGTGACTCAGGACATTTCATTGCTGACTGTCCCAAAAAGAGCAAGAGACAAGAGGATGGCAAGTACAAGAAGAAGGAGATCATTGTCAAGAAGAAGTACAAAGAAGGGAAGCCTCCCATATTCAGAAAGAAGAAGACCTCTGCTGCCAGAGCTTATGTGGGACAAGCCTGGGTCTCAGATGACTCAGAGTCAGAGGAGGAGTCAGAGGAAGAAACTGAGCTTGCTGGGTTAGCCATCTGTGTCCCAGGTGGATCTCTCAGGAGTCCAACTGAGCCAGGAGAAGACTCAGTAGAAGACTCAGTTGGGTCACTCAGCTGCGCACCCGAGTCAGACTCTCTCTTTGACAAGGATGCAGATCCTACATATGCTGAGACTCCAGCCCTATGCCTTATGGCTAAAGGCAGCAAGGTAATGACTGAGGATGACTTCCCTGATTATGCTCAACTAATGGATATTCTTGACAGGACAGAGAAGCTCCTTCGGAAAGAGAGAAAAGAAAACATCTCTCTCAGGGACAAACTAACTGACATGCAGGTGTCCCTTGATAATGCACAAGATGCTAAGGCAGATCTTGATGAGGAGGTTTACTTATTGCAGGAAGCTCAAAACAAACTTAAGCTATCACATGAGCTCCTAATCTCTGAGCATGATAAACTCAAAGAAACTCACTCATCTTGCACTGCTGTTACACCTGATGCAAATCCTCCTACTGTTATAGAAACCTGTTTGAACTGTGCATCTCGCATCAATGCTATTACTTCTAGTACAGTGTTTGTTGTAGATTCATCCAGTGAATCAAGCACTTCAACTGCTACTAACTTTGTTGATGCAGCAAAGTACAATGAGCTCAAGGAGGAGCATGAAGAGCTAAAAAGGCTCATGAGAATAGGCCTATGCAGTGCTAACATAGGCATGCAGAACTTGCTAGGCTTCAGTCCACCTTAGTACTAAAGAATAATGGTACAAGGGGACTTGGTTTCACTCCTGCACTTATAAAGAACAAGTCTTCATATACTCCCTCTGCTACTAACAAGAAATACTTGCAGAATCACTTTGTTCCTCAGAAAGGGAAATATGATACTAACTCTCTTGCAGGAAACCATCGAAAGACAGATGGTTATGTGAAAATTCCCTCTAATCCAAACTATGTGCTTAAGACAGGGAAAAAGGGCAAGCCTGAGGCAATATATGTTGGACCCTGGAGTAGGTACAAGAAGGTACCAAGCATTTGGGTACCAAAGTCAGTAGTCACCTGTGTCTCAGGTGACTCACTCGGTTGGGTACCGAAGTCAGGGAAAGCCACCTGTAACTCAGGTAGCTCACTCAGGTGCAATGCAAATTTGCTAACCCCTCCATCTGAGTTTGCAGGAGATAAGAATCTGAGAAAGATTCAGAGGTTCTCTAAGCTTTCTAAAGCCATAGCTGCTAAGAACCCTAATGTTAATCTTATTCCTGCTATTGATGCTTACAGTAAGAGACCTGCTAACTTGGGAACCAAAGCTATTTGGGTTCCTAAGTCTCGAAACTAATCGTGCAGGGCTCTGCCTCCAGTGGAACAAAATGGGGTCATGGATAGTGGCTGCACACAGCACATGACTGGAGGCAAAGAGCAGTTTTCTGAGATAAGAAAAGATAACCTTCCTTGCAAGTATGTCAACTATGCTGATGATTCAAGAGGCAAGGTATTGGGTTGTGGTAAAATTGCTATATCTCAGGAACATTCTCTTACTGAAGTAATGCTTGTTGAGTCTATTTCATATGATCTCTTATCTGTTTCTCAATTATGTGATGCTGGAATGAAAGTCACATTTTATCCTAAAGAGGTCTATGTCCAGAAACTAACAGATGACTCACAAGTTTTCAAAGGCTATCGAGTAGATAAGCTATATCTTGTAGATTTTCAGGATCAAGAAGCAGCTGTGCCATGTTGCCTTATAGTCAAAGCTCAGTTAGGCTGGCTGTGGCACAGGAGGCTAGGTCATGTGGGAATGAGGCTGCTGAACAAACTCAGTAAAGAAGAACATGTCCTAGGCCTGAAGCAGATCCAATTCAACAAAGACAAGCCATGCTGTGCTTGTCAGGCTGGAAAGCAAGTTGGAAGCCCTCATCCACCCAAGAACATCATGACCACTACTTCTCCATTCGATCTCATACACATTGATTTGTTCGGTCCAACCACATATGAGAGCATTGGAGGTAACAAGTATGGTTTTGTTGTTGTAGATGACTTGTCACGTTTCACTTGGGTATTTTCTTGAAGGACAAGTCACAGGTGTACAAAAGGTTCAAGCACCTCATTGTCAGAGTTCAAAATGAATGGAACATCAACTTGAAGGCAGTGAGAAGTGACAATGGGACAGAATTCAAGAACTCAAGAGTTGAAGCCTTCATGGACAAGCATGGGATTAAGCATGAGTTCTCTGGTCCCTATGCACCACAGCAGAATGGAGTGGTGGAGAGGAAGAACAGGACCCTGATAGAGATGGCAAGAACACTGCTGAGTGAGTACAAAACACCAGCAAGGTTTTGGGCTGAAGCTGTGAATACTGCCTGCCACAACATCAATAGACTATATCTTCACCCACTCCTAAAGAAGACACCTTATGAGCTGCTGACCAACAAGAAGCCAAACGTCTCCTACTTCAGAGTATTTGGTTGTAAGTGCTATATTTTGAAGAAAGGCAAACGTCTCTCTAAATTTGAATCCAAATCCGATGAAGGAATATTTGTTGGATATAGCTCAGAATCTCACACCTACAGAGTCTTTAACACCAACACTAAGGTTGTTGAAGAAGCTGTAGATGTGACATTCGATGAATCTAACGGCTCACAAGATGGGCAAGTTGCTAATGATATTTCAGGGAAGGTAGATATACTTCACAAGTCAACAGGTGAAGTCAGCCCCAAGTTGAGAAGCAAGCTTCATCTGGAGTTACAAATCTACCTGACCCAGCTGATGAGCAGGATGAAGTCAATGGCATTGAGTTCGAGTACAACCCAGCTAATGATCTATTGGACTCAGAAGCCTCCATGCACCCAGCTGAGTCTCAGGAAGAGCCAACTGAGTCACAGATACACCCAGCTGACCCACTTCCAGCTGTGACTCAGGCGGCTGACCCAGAACCCCCTGTGATCAGCAGGCTGCAGAAGGATCACCCTGTAGACCAAATCATTGGTGCCATTAATAGGGGAGTGACTACTCGTTCTCGTATGCTAACTTTTGTGCTCACTACTCTTTTGTTTCCACCTTTGAGCCTAAAAATGTAGGTGAAGCTCTGTCTGACTCAGACTGGATCAATGCTATGCATGAAGAGCTGAACCAATTTGAGAGAAATGAAGTCTGGTCACTTGTTGAAAGACCCAAGGATCACAATATTATAGGAACAAAGTGGGTCTTTCGCAACAAGCAAGATTCTACAGGCCAAGTGGTGAGGAACAAGGCAAGATTGGTTGCTCAAGGCTACACTCAAATAGAAGGCTTGGATTTCGGTGAGACCTTTGCACCTGTAGCTCGACTTGAAGCTATCAGGATACTTTTAGCTTATGCAAATCATCACAACATCAAGCTTTATCAAATGGATGTCAAGAGTGCCTTTCTCCAAGGTAAGCTGCTGAACTTGTGTATGTAGAACAGCCCCCTGGTTTTGAAGATCCAAAAAGACCCCATCATGTATATGTTCTCCACAAAGCTTTATATGGTCTCAAACAAGCCCCTCGTGCTTGGTATGATACCCTAAAGGAGTTTCTTATACATAATGGTTTCAAAATTGGGCTTGTGATACTACACTCTTTACTAAAGTTAAAGGCAAGGACTTATTTGTATGCCAATATATGTCGATGACATAATATTTGGAAGTACTAACTGTGTGCTAAGTGATGAGTTCAGCAAGATGATGATAAAAAGGTTTGAGATGTCCATGGTAGGAGAGCTGAAGTTCTTCCTAGGGCTGCAAATCAGACAACTCAAGCAGGGAACCTTCATCTCTCAAGAGAAGTTTGCCAAGGACATCCTCAAGAAGTTTGACATGGACAAAGCTAAGTCAATATCTACTCCCATGCAAGCAAATGCTCATCTTGATCTGAACCAACAAGGTAAGTCCACTGATCAGAAGGAGTACAGGTCTATGATAGGTTCCTTGTTGTATTTATGTGCATCTAGACCTGATATAATGTTGAGTGTTTGCATGTGTGCACGTTTTCAAGCTGATCCTAAGGACATTCATCGCACTGCTGTTCGTAGAATACTGAGATACTTGATTCATACCTCTAGGTTTGGTCTATGGTATCCTAAGGGTGCACCATTTGAGCTTGTAGGCTATTCAGATAGTGATTATGCCGGTGTAAGGTTGACCGAAAAAGCACCTCAGGTACCTGCCAATTTCTAGGGCGTTCCCTTGTATCCTGGTCTTCCAAGAAACAAAATTCAGTAGCCCTATCCACAGCAGAAGCCGAATACATAGCAGCTGGTGGGTGTTGTGCTCAATTGTTATGGATGAGGCAGACCTTGAAGGATTTTAACATATCTATGTCTCAAGTACCCTCTTCTGTGACAATGAAAGTGCAATCAAGTTAGCCAACAACCCAGTCCAACACCAAAGATCCAAACACATAGAAGTGAGACATCACTTTCTAAGAGACCATGTAGAAAAGAAGATATCCATCTGTGCCATGTTAGAACCGAAGCTCAGCTAGCTGATATTTTCACCAAGCCTTAGATGAGAATAGGTTCTGTACCCTCAGGCATGAGCTAAATATCATGGATATCTCGAATGTGCAGTGAGGAAATGATGATACACGTGTACACATGATTGCATTTCTGGTTTTTCATTCTCTGTATTCTACATGAGTCAGCCACCTGAGTCTCGGTGTATCTCAGGTGGGGTAAGGTCTTATAGATACCATGCTGATTTTGCATCTTATTGAACTCATGGATTCACCATTGGGTTAGATAAGTTGGATCTCACCATCTATTTCAATTCAACACAGCTTTAGCTCTGTATTGATTGATTGTTTGGCAAGCTGTGTTGAAAAGAAATTCTCTCTATTGCTTCATCTCTTATCCTTAAGATCTCTCTGGTAATCCTATTGAAAACCTTGTCAGCTGAGTCTTCCACATGAACCTCAGCTGAACACATTCAAAAATCCTGGAGAACATTCCTAAGTCTGGAGCTTAGCTCAATTTCTATTTCCTACCTGAGTCTCAGGTAGCAATCTAGCTGACCCTCAGGTGCCACAGGGCCACTCGGGATATAAAAACCCACCTCTGTAACGGTTCGCGCTAAACCCTCTTCAGAGTCTCAGTGCCCTTGCGCCCATCGCCGCCATCTGATTCTCAACGATCGTGCACTTCTCCGACGATCTTCGCTCTCTCCGAAGCTTCCCAAAGCTCTCCTGATTGTTTTGGCGCCTTCATCTCCAATCAAAATTCCAAATGTAAGTCTCCTCGAGCTGTTCTTCACGGAACTAGGGTGGTTTCCGCCTTAATGCGAATTCCAAGCTCTCGAGTAGCTTTTGTTGTGGAATTAGAAAGAGATGATATATCTTTAACCTCTAGAACGATTTCTTGCAACTCATGTCCAGAATTCTCAAATTTCAGCAAGATTCGATAAACCTAGGTTGCTCTGCTACTCCACCTGAGTTACACAATTTATCTCACCTGAGTGTCAGGTAGCTAAGTCAGGTAGCATGAGATGACTTGTGAAACTCTCCTAAAAACATCCACAAATAGCCAAATATTCCTGTTTTCTCTGCAATAGGATTATCTCTTATCTATTCTCTATCCTATCTCACCTATGCAGATGTCTGAATCAAGGAATGTGGCTGAGGATATAACTGATGATCTGCCCATTGGTCTGAGAACTCAGCTCCTAAGTCAGAAGCAGCAGTTAGAGTGGGAGGCAGAGCAGGCTAAAAGTCTTGCAAAGAAATTGGATGCAGAAGAAGCTGCCCAAAAATCAGTAAAAGCGCCTATGTCACCCTCTGAGCTAGCCAAAGAGAAGCTAGGCTCAAAGAGCTACAAGAGGAGAAGCGTCAGATGGACATAGCTGCAGCTCAGTCAGCTCAAAGAATGAGAGAACTAGAAGCTCAGAAAGCTAGCAAGGAAGAACATTGAAGCAAGAAAGGAAAGCAAAAGCAGCTGAAAAGAAAGCCCAAGCTGAGGAAGCAAAGAAGAAAAGAGCTGAAGAAAGAGCCAAGAAGGCTGCTGAGAAAGAGGCAGCTATCAAAGTCAAGAAGGCTCCAGTAGTTGATACACTCAAAAGGACAAGGGCTGCAGGCAAGTCAACAGATTTATCCCTGAGCAAAGTGCCAAAGAAGCCAGATCAGAGGCTGTGGTAGTCAAGAAGAAAACAAAGAAGCAACTCCAAGAAGAGGAAGAAGCTGAATGGAGAGTAGAAGCTCTTAAAAGACAGGAAACACAGCAAACTTATCAAAAAATGGCAAGACTTAACTGATAAGTTGCCTAATGCCACAGATGAGGAAAGGCCTCAAATGAAGGATAGAATAGATGCTCTTGCAAAGCAAATCTTTGAATCACCAGATGTTCCAAAGAGTGTGAAACTCCAAAGAGAAACTCAGCTGAAGGACAAGGCAATCCATGAAGAACTCAAAAAGCTGCTGAAGCAAGAAGGAAAAGCCTCTGGACAAGAGAAAGCAGACCTGATCAATCAAATTGATCGTCTATTCCTCAACTCTCAGAAGATTATAAGCCTCTCTGGACAAGGTTCTCAGATATCATTCTTCAAAGGAGAATAGAGAATCTCATGTTGGAGTTAAACTCTTGTGCTGATGAAGCTCGTAAGAAGCATCTACAAAATGAAATTGCTGAAACAAACTCAAGGATATTTTATACATCCAGTTCTCAAGCATTTGATGCAGTGCCCCTTCAACAAGCCAGTGGTTCACTGCCTCAGCTGAGTAAGCCAGCCGAGTCTCAGGCAGCTGCATCAGCTAGACTAGAATTAGTCCTCACTGAAGTGGAACCTCAACAGAAAGCTGCCATAGAATCAATTGAAGACATTTTGGCTGAGCTTGACTCAAGAGAAAAAGAACTTGATCAGACTATGGAAGAATCTATGGATAAGCTAAGATCATCTTTCGAAGAGAAGTCAACTAAAGCACATGAAAACCCAACTGAGCCACAAGCAGATCCATCAGTTGGAGTATCAGTGAGCATGGGTTCTGTATTTCAGTCTCTATCAGACTTAGAACCAGCTCAAGAAGAAACAAGACTTGAAGAGCAAGAAAAAGCAGTATCTTCTCCAGCACCTGAGTCAGTTCATAGGATGCCAACTGGGTCTCAGGCACAGTCAACTGAGACTCAGTCAGAAGACTCAGATGACTCCTACTCAAGTCCAAGTGACCCTCATCCTCCATCTCCTCGCAAGAAGAAGCAAAAGCTGTCTGAATCAGATGAAGAATATCAAGAAGAAGAGGAGAGTGGTGGAAGGAAAGAGTCAGCAGAAGAATCAGACTCATCCCCCTCTGCATCTGACTCAGAAGATATCCCGGCTGAGACTCAGTTAGAAGAGTCAGATGAGTCATTGGAAGCCAAATACTCAGCTATATTCTCAAAAGTTGCACGATCTGACACATCAATGATGAAATTCATATCTGCAACTGCTTTCAAGAAGCTACCAAAGGCAGATGCCAGTCTAGCCTCCATGAACCTGGACTCAAGAAGCACATCAAACTACACTGCCATGAGAACCACAAATCCATACTTTGACAGTGAAGGAAATCTGAAAAGAAGACATTGCACTGATCCAAGGTTTTGGAATGATCAGCAGCAATCAAGCTATCATCTCTTGCTGCAGAAGAAAGGTTTTGTTGACAGCATGCCAATTGATTGGGAAAATCTTGCTAAGAACGGCTTAGGAAATCTGAAGCAGATTCTAGCTGCTGTTCAACTTGATAAGATATGCAGTTTAAACCAAGATTATGATTCTGAAGCTATCAAGGAATTCTATGCAACAGTCTTTGTAGAGCAGAAACAATCAAGATTATATGCTCTGGATGACAAGAGGTCAAACTGCTGTGCATCACAGCTCCAGAGTTTGCAGAGATGTTCAATCTACCATCAGGGTCAAAGCTACAGAAGATCAGCATATCCAAAGGCTCAGAAGAAGATAAGAGTCTCCTGCCAGATTGGGTTCCAAATGAGAAAAGGAAGAAGTTCTTCCCTACAGGCTTTGTGCCTCCTCCTGTTAAGGGTGCAGTCCCTAAGCATATCTCCAATTTCAAAGGATTGATGAAGACACCCAAGCACATAGTGAAGATCTTGAACATATCCATCTGTGCCAAAGGTGGAGGAACTGATGCCATATACAATCCAGTATGGAGAATTCTTGAGCTCATAGCCAAGAAAGAGAAGTTTGATGTGGCCAGATACATATTCTCAGAAATAAATGAGTGCCAGAAGAACAGATCTGACAAGATGAGATATGGCTCATATCTAATGCATATGATTCTCCAAAGAACATCTTTAGCATCTGCAGTCTTCTCTCTTGACAAGAAGACATATCTCAGCAAATTCAGACCTCAGAAGGATGACCATGAAGATGAAGTTCCTTTCTACAACATCCTAAACTCATCTCAGTCGGCCTTTTCAGAGCCTCCAGAGCAAGCCACCAGAGACTCAGTCAGGTCACCTCAGCCAGCAGCTGATCTCCCAGCAATTCTACCTGAGCCTCAGGTGTCTCCCACCCGAGACTCAGCTAGAGAATCATCTCCTCCTGCTGAGCGACAAGCTTCGGTCTCTGTGAACCTTTCATCAGACAGTCTTCCTTTGGTTCAACGCCTAGACAATCCCGCAGCTATTGATGCTTTCATTAAACGGGTTGTGCCAGTACAGATCTCTGTTATCAAGAGGAGACAAGATGAACTGCAACAAGAAATGGCTCAGCTGAAATCTGAACTCAAGAGTGAGATGGCAGATCTCAAGGCCTCGGTCAACAGCAAATTTGATCAGATCCTATCCCTTCTGCAACCAAAGCCAGCTCCCTGAGGATCTTTTTCCTTCTTCTTCCTATCTCTTTTTAGTGCTTAGTGGCAAAGGGGGAGAGAGAGTAGGGAGAGAATAGCTTAAAGGGGAGAGTATTATATTCAGGGGGAGCAGCATGTAAAGGGGTAGACTAGACTGCATGTGTGTCAAGACATTCTATGTACTGCAAAATGTTTTTATCAGTCTTGAACACCTCGTTTTGTATTGTACAAATATATTGAAATACATTGATCTTTTTATCATATCGGCTCTGATCTGCTCTGATACATGATATTACTCTCTTTAACTCTATGCTCTGATATTCGATATATACATGACGCTCTGATGTTTGATATTTGTACTCAAGCATGCAATTCATTCTGTTATCTTATTTACTGAGTACTCCTCCAACATACCTGCTATTCCGCTGTGCTTATATTCTCAGTTATGTTGTGAGAACCTGTGCTTGCATCAACTCTCAAATGTTTAAATCTGATCTGCACACTTGTATTCAAATGCAAAATCTCACTTGTGCACATCTTAAGGGGGAGTTGATGTCAAACAAGGTTAAATGCAATACTCTTTTTAACTAAATGAATGTTTTAAAGGGGTTGCCACTAACCACCAAAAAGGGGGAGATTGAAAGTGCATCCACTCCCATGGAGCTTGGAAGGATGGCTATCTTGCCCCAGAGTTTGGTTTTGATGGTTATTGGCAATCCTCACCTGTGTCTAATGTTTTGCAATGAGTGTGAACAGGGATTAGATGGACAGGTGAAAGCTGAAGTGAGACAACTGTTGATGATGAGCCCTAAAAAGAGCAAGGAACTGGGAAGGTCAGAAGGACCAGCTGAGCTAGGTTCCTGAGGCACAGTTGCGAGGAAGCCGAGGCTGTGCTCGAGGGCAAGCGAGGTGATGGTTGCTTGATGGAGTTCAAGGGCCGTGAATGCAAGCTTGATAAGTCCTGGAGGAGCTAGGAAGCTGGTGGATCAGGACCAAGGGTTCTCTGTGCGTCTACAAGGGCAGTCGTCTTCGGTGAAGAAGCTTGGAACCAGTGCCAAGGGTCTAAGCGAGCTGGTCAGGGACTTTGGCGAGGTCATTGCTCTCTGGTCAGTTGTAGGCTTGTAGTGAGCCGGCCAGAGTTGTGCTCAGGTGCTGCCTGAGGCAACCGAGTCCACCTGAGTTTGGCATCTGAGGCTCAGGTGGGTAGCTCAGCCGTGGCTAGTAGGTTACCAGAGGTGCTCGTTAGCTGAGTCTCAGATAGGTTAGGTCTGGTGGCTCTTTGTCTGACGTGGCATGAGGGTAACGGCTAGCTGCCAGGGACCCTATAAATAGGGAACCTGGGGAGGTTTTCAACCTCGAACCTTTACCCAACCTTTGCCTCTAACCCGAAAGCAACCTGTTGAGAAAGAAAGAGCTCTAGGTCTCCAAGTGAGTGTTGCCTGCGTGCATCCATCGTGAGAGTGAGTTACTTAGTCCTTCAGGTGTAATCTTCGAGGTACTGGTTCCTCCAAGAGTGGGAGTGCTCTTGGAGTTGGTGAGCAAGCCAAGTCTTGTGTGGCTGCCACCAAGAGTCTGTGAGGGTGATTCGGGTCTGCCTGTCTTGCAGCAGCAAGATAAAAGGATTCCACACAAGAAAGGTACTCGAGGAAAGAGCACGTTTTGGTGCCGGCTGTGAGAACAGCTTCCTCAACGGAGACGTACTGCTTCGCAAGAACTAGGAACTTCGGTAAAACAAATCATTGTGCGCTTTATTTTCTGTCTTGTGATCAGCTCATTCTTATTCTGATATCTATGTATACTTAGATCACTAGAGCACCTTTATTTGTTGCACACTAACTGAGTTTCCTCACCTGAGACTCAGTTAGCTCCTGCTAAAGCTAGTACCTTTCCTGTTCACATCATCTGATGCACTCACCTGACTCTCATACCTGAGACTCAGTTAGCTCTGAATATAACTTGCTCTACATCAGCTGAGTTTTCTATCTGAGTGTCTGGTGTTTATCTGATATATCTTGCTGAGTCTCAGTTACGTACATCAGTTGCATATATTTTCTCTAGGATTGACCTATCTCCAGAAGAGAAACCCATTAGGCATTTTAATTTCTAGAGCCGACCTATTCACCCCCCCTCTAGTCGACTCCTGAGATCCCTTTCACACGCTCGTGGTATCTTCCAAGCATGTCACACAAGTTTTGGCTCCCTTTGTAGTCTACCCTGAGCAGTTACCATATGCAGGATAATCGTGGATGGTAAGGAACAACAACCCACATAGATCGAAGTACTCTTTTATTCTGTACACATCCCATACCTTTATCCCCTCGTCCTTCCAGAGAGTTTGTAGTTCTTCCATCAGTAGTCTGAAGTAAACGTTGATGTCGTTTCCAGGTTGCTTTGGCCCTTGGATAAGTATCGCCATCATGATGTACTTCCGCTTCATACACAACCAAGGAGGAAGGTTGTACATGCACAGAAGAATGGGCCAAGTGCTATGTCTGCTGCTCATACTGCCGAACGAATTCATTCCATCGGTACTCATTCCAAACCTTATATTCCTCGGGTCCGCACCGAAGGATGGGTACTTCCTATTGATGTTTCTCCACTGGGCCACATCTGCGGGGTGTCTCATCATTCCATCACTCTTACAACCCTCGGCATGCCAGCGCATCAACTTTGCCTCCTTCAGGTTCGCAAACAACCTCTTCAAACGAGGAATTACAGGTAGATACCATGCAACCTGATAAGGAATTCCTTTCATCACCTCAACGCATTCCTCATCCTTGTCCAGACCACCCTTACGCTTGTATCCAGGTGCTTTGTAGACCAGACATGAAAGCAAGTCCGCATACTCTTTGTGGTACAGGATACAGTCATTCTGACAAGTATGTATTCTTTCAACCTCCATTCCCAAGGGACAAATAACCTTCTTGCATTTGTACGTTGTTTTGGGCAACTCATTACCCTTTGGTAGCATGTCCGCGAACAGACCTAACATCGCAGTGAAGCTCTTGTCAGACCATCCGCTACTTGCCTTCAATTTTAGAAGTTCAAGTACGGATGACAACCTGGTGTATTTTGCCTTGCAGCCCGAATACAAAGGTTTCTGAGAGTCCTCTAACATGCCAATGAATTGCTTATACCCTCCATCATTATGGTTCCTCTCTACATCACGTAGCATGTGATCCAGATCAAGCATAGTATCCGCATTATCCGACATCACATCATCGGAAGCACAATCGTCACCATCTGGCTGATCATCATTGACTGTGTTTGGCATATCGTTCAATTCGGTGTCATCGATGTTATTATTATCTTCATGTATGATCGTCTATTCACCGTGCTTGCTCCAACATGTATATCCTTCCTTGAAACCCCTTCGAATCAAGTGTGCTTCAATCTGCTTAGGGTTCTACCACTGCCTAGTATTATCGCAATCAATGCATGGACAAAAAATCCACTCTTCCCCCTTATTGTGCATATCCACCATGGCAGCTTTTAAGAAACCAACGATGCCTTGGATGTATGCTTGGCTAACACGGCTCTCGTTGTACATCCACCCTCGATTCATCTACGTACGTTCACATATGAAGAATTAATTAGTCTCTCACTCTACATAATTAAGTACCACAATGTAGCTCTATAACTTAATTTTGAATATAGTCATGTATGCATATAAATGTATGTACTTCCTCCATCCAGAAATATATACCACTTGTAGTTTTTCGTAGGATCCAATGCAAAACTTTGACTATAATTTTCAATCGTAATATGATATCAGAAATAGTAAATAAATATGTCATACTAGACTTTTGCAAGAGAAATACAATGAAATGATTTTCACATACTCAATCTATATATTTTCTCACATACTTGTGATTAAAGTTTTAAATACATTTCTGAATGGTGGTAGTATATAAGAGAACAAACATCATCTCCTATTTTGGATGTAACGACTTCATAGAAAATGTACAAATCTGACAAGAAAAGGTCCAATTTTGAGAGAAATTAAAATTGACTTGTTCCAAACAATACAAGATATATAACAATAGAAATGCAATTACGAACCTTTAAAAACAATAACAAATAGGTCTTCTAAAAGTATGCAACAACTAAAATGGGAATGTCTGGTTGCCTTAAATTCGCCACCCAAATCGCTAGCAAATCACCCGCCAACTGGACAGCCAACACTTATGTCGGGCTTCCAAATCTGTCTGGTTGGCCGAGATATTTATTGGGCTAATCATCCCAAATGGTTCAAAAAATAGAGCCGTCGCAGATAAGTAAGTCATCCCAAACGGCTCTGTTTCACGAACCGTTTGGGATTACATCGCAGACGGTTACACTTTTTAACCGTTGCGGATAAGGCAGTCATCCCAAACGGCTCAGTTTCATGAACCATTTGGGATTACATCGCAGACGGTTCAAATTTTTAACCGTCCCGGATGTAATATCATCCCAAACGGTCCATTTTTGGCCGACTTATCCCAAACGGCTAGAAAATTAGAACCGTTTGGGATGTGCGGGAAACGTGACAGCTATGGTTAACCGTTTGGGATGAGCCATCGTTTATGTGCCGTTCTGTACTAGTGCCACTTGTTAATAGTTAGTCAGCTTTGTTGAACTTTTAAAATACAACTAGACAAATAGTACTCTAGCTACATATATGACTTAATTGCATTTAAGAGAACTAGAAATATACTACTTTATTATTTATAATTGGTTTTTATATCCTTATCAAACTTCTGGGTGTAATAAATATATGCTTTGTCTAACTGCTGTGAAGCAAGAAACAAAAGCAATAAGACAATATAGACAAGAGACAAGACCAAGTGAATCGGAACAAGATCCCATAGCGAATGACTTCTAAGGAGTCATGTCCTTCTACAACGGAGGTACACATGAATCATGAAAACTATTTTTATTCATTTAGTGATAAATATAGTTCATGTTTTTACTTATCTATCAAATACTAATGTAGGCTGGTAGTACTCATGTCTATGAACAAGAAGACTATGGCATTTGCTACTTTCTTGAGTTGTGATCCAGATGCACAAGTTGGTGGTGCTAGTTTAGGCAACCAATTTCAAGTGAGTGTTAATTATCCTATTGATGGGACTGTGGACCTGATAAGACCATGGGGGCGTTACAAGTCACTTGGTGATGCCAAAGGAAAATCAATTGCTTGGCTTTCAGCTTGGGTATGTTCGTTTTAGCTTAATTTGATTTCGGTGACTTGTATGCCATCCTTTCAATTAATTGGTATCCTTGCAGGTTCAAAAGTTCAATGTTGATGGAACATCGTCAAAGGATGAAGAAGTTACAAACTTCACGAAGAATATATAGCATTCCTTAGATTTCATAGCTTAGTATTCAAGTTTTACTGTTGTGTTCATAAAAAATCAGTTGTGCTCTTTGTATGTTGGATCACGTGAACAATTGATATATTTATTTTTTAGTGCAACGCAATATATCTACATTTTGGTCATTGCTTATATGAGATAAGTTATGTGTTTTGCAAGATGACATCTGTAATTACAAAATATAAATTAATTCAAATTAATATGTGTCAATTATTTAGTTGTGTTGCAATAGATTAATTATGTGTTGCTAATATGTTGAAAAGACTATTGCTACTTTGCAACACATTTTTGTTTGTATACCATCATTTTACTTCATGTTGCGAAAGAACACATATGTTATTTGTTGTTGTGGACTATAGCAACACACTTTTGTTGATATTGCAACACATACATGTGTTGCTATATGTCAGTCTAGTTGTAGTGGGAAGAAAGAAAATGTTAGGACTGGTCAGCCAACCCTCTCCTGAAAAAAAAAGTGGGTTTCTTGCAAAGTTTAGGAGTAGGAATGAAAAAGCCTAGAAAAAATTTCAGCAGGTATGAGGGCCGATGAACCTTGTCTTGATAATTATTTGTAAAACTAGGGAAATGAAGAAATAAAAGAGAAAGAACCGGCAAAAATCAAGATTTTGGAAAAGACCCGATAAAGAAAACTGTCTCATAAACTAATACTTCTGAAACATCCCTAGTGCTTTATTGTGAAAGAAAAACTTTGGTTCATAGAGTTTTATTTTATATTTTTACTAATGTTATTCTATTTTGGAAGCAAAAATAAGAAGAAGAGAGGGATCACCCTTTTCTTTTTCTTTCTTTTTGTTTCTTTTTCTTTTTTCCCTTTTTATTTCAAAAACCGATTTGCTTTGAAAGGTAAAAGAAAGAGAAACTTTGTGGTGTCTTTTCTTCTTCCTTTTTTGTGTATGCATCTAAATTATGTCTTTTTTTCCTGAAAGTGAAGAGTAAAATAAATAAAACGAAAAGATAATTCGGGGTACCTCCCAACAGTGCTTTAGTTTAGGCCAAAAAGTTTGACCTCTCGCGTACTTGATTTAGTGCTTGGAGCCAGCTCTCGGAGGTGGAGATACCTGGGATGCTATAGCTTAGGTTTTCCTCTTGTTCCACGATTTCCTTGGTCATGTCGATGATAGCAGAATTTTGGTGACATCTGAGGCCTTGATCATGGCACATCTTTTGTGCAAGAACAAAATGCGAATTGCTCTATTTCTCGTTGATGTTGAGGTGGATCTCTCCACTACCAACGTCAATGTTTGCATTAGCCTTGTTCAGGAAGGGTCTTCCTAAGATCTGTGGAGTCCTTGCATGCACCTCCATATCCAGGAGTACAAAGTCCACGGGGATGAGGTACATGTTGGTGGATCTTCACTGGTACATTTTTGGTGATAGTAACTGGGTACCGGACAGACCGATTTGCAAGCTAAAACACATTACTGTCGAAGAAATATCAGTAAAGTTGAGTTTGTCAAATACCGATTCCGGCATGACGCTGACACTTGCTCCTAGATCACAGAGTGCTCTCTCAAAAAATTCAGATCCAATGGAACGTGTGATCATGAGAAGGCCTGGGTCTCTCATCTTGATGGGGTAACATTCAAGATTGGCATGCTACATTCCTCTACTAACATGAGTGTCTCAAAATCGGGGGTTGGATATTTGTTGAGAAATATGCCTTTTAGGTACCTTGCGTAGGTCAAAATCTACATGGCATCTTGCAACGGGATTTTGACATAAAGTTCTGTAATTACTTCAACAAACATATCCACTATTCATCTGAATTGTTTTTGCAGGTGCATAGAGGAAACAGTAGCATAGTGCTATCAAAATACTCATGAGCTACTGTTAGGAGTAGGTGAAGAGTTTTCTTATGCTCGATCCTCCTTTTCCTAAGTCTTGGTTCATTTTTGCTGCCCTAGATCCTTGAGCATTTTATCAGTCCTAGTAGCGACTGGTTGACTTTCCATGAGGTGACATCCTGCATTGCTTTTTGGAACTAAAGCGGCAAGTTTTGCAATTCGGGTCACTAGCATTTTGCTATGACTCAACTTCTGTTGAACAGAAGTAGCAAGATTCTCTATTTTTGCATCTATACCCTCTAGGATTTTATAATTGCCATAGAATTTCTTGCTAATGCTTTCATTAATTCTAAATTGAACATCGATATACTCCTTAAGGGCAAGATCAAGAGTGATAGTACAAGACAAATTTTGAGAAGGAAGGAAGGTGTTACCATTGTTACCCTTATTGCCGATGTTGAGGTTTGGTTGGTTCATCCAGCCGAGCTAGTAGCATTGGTTCTCACGGGGACAATAGTTGTTGACGTAGTTGACATCTTCATCCTGTTCTGTGGGACAGTCTAATCCCATGTGACCTAAATTTCCACATTTTTCGCAAGTCATCCTTGCATCGACTGCCTTCACGATCTCAGCAGATGCGGGAAGAGCCTTGATCCTTTTGCAGAATACTTCTACTTTGGCGGTGAGGAAATCCATGCCTTCTAGTGAGTGAACTCCTCTAGTTCAGCTTGACTGTGAGCAATCAATCTCCATTCCTGGTTGTGACCATCTTGTTAATTAGAGACTTGGCTCAAGTGACACTGAGTCCCATAAAAGCTCCTCCGGCGACAGCATCAAGATATTCCCGAGTGCTCCTCATGAGTCCATTGTAGAAGGTTTGAATCAAGAGCCACTCCTCCATGCCGTGATGAGGACATGACATAATAATTTCCTAGAACCTCTTCGATGTTTCTGTGATGGATTCATCATGAGTCTGCTAGAAGTTAGCGATCTTGTTCCTCAATTGGTTGGTTCTTCCGGGAGGGAAGTACTTGGCAAAGAAAGCATCATAATACTTTTCACAGGTTCCAACTTCAGAAGCGAGGAGTTATTGAAACCACTTCTTGGATTTTCCAAGAAGAGAGAATGGAAAAGGCCTGAGATGGATGGTGTCGGCAGTGACATTCTTCAAGTTGAACATGCTATAGATCTCCAAGAATGTCTGGAGGTGCATGTTGGCATCTTCCAGTGGCTTACCACAGAAGAGAGAATTGCTGACCACATGGATGAGGGCTGACATGAGCTCAAAGTTCTTGGCCCCAACATCTGGCAATTGCACCAAGGGGACATTATTGCTGCTTGGTGCAAAGAGTTGTTGGAAGGTCTTCTCGTCCATTGTCACTGGTGGATTACCACTGGATTCGGACTGAGGGGTTGCATGAGGACTCTCCAGAGCTGAAGAAGGAGATGAAGAAGTTGCCAGATTACCCAATGGTTTTGGTGCAAGAACCTTCTTAGGCTAGTCTAGGGTTTTCTTGGTTTACAGCGGGATTCTCTCAAGATAGCCTCGGGGTTGGGTTAGAAGTTTTTAGGAATGGAAAAACCAGACATGCACTACCCTATTCAGATAGAAGAGAAGAGAAAATAAATGAACAGGGTAAGGAGGTTAAGGAAATTGGATAATATATAGATATAGGGATAATTGATATCTCTAGCTCAAAATTGCTTCCCTAGCAATGGCACTAGAAATTCTTGTTGACTATTCTTATGGCCCGAAGATATTTATATCTACAAGTCCACGAAAAAAACAGTTGTAGCATTTCACCTCAGAAGTATTCCAGCGTTATCAATCCGTGGGAAGCAAATAGGTTTGAGCAGGGATATCAGCTTATCAATATATCGTACATATGTATCCAACTCACCGTGACTTAGGAAGGACAAATATTTTCTAGTTTGATAAGGGTAGATGAACACTAGGTAAATATGTTACAAACCTACACAAGTAATGCCTAAGAGGGTAGATACATAGCCGGAGTCTAATAACAGGTCGGTAAAAGCACTAGTTCCTTATTATAGTGATGGAAGGGGAACGTCAGTATTTTAGTCATCAAACAGTTGTTAGGTCAAGTCTTAACACTCCGGAGAACCGGTATCAAGGTAAGGTGCTATCACCGACTAATCCTAACAATTAGAGGTGTAGTTGGATGAAGTCTCAGAAGACTCTCAGGATGCTCCTCCTATATTCGGGCCCTAACTAATGAGGAGGCAAAGTTTGGCTGCACTTAAAGCTATTGTCTCTACACTTCAAGCTATTGTCTCCATAGGATTACTATAGTGGTAGGCTCTAGGCAAAGGGGACCCTCTAAACAGGTAATCCCCTCCGTATCCGAATGGCAGCAAGCTAGCCCCTAGACTACACTTTTTTAGTCCTAAGAGTTTAAAACCGAGTCCACGGCATAGCTGCCAAAGGATAAAAGCTTTACCCTACTCACAGGTCCAAACTTTAACAACTAGTTTCAATAGAGAGAAATGAATTCAGAAAGTAAACTTGATAAATAAAGATACTCAAAGGATCACTTGACGTGGCAGCTCCTGCAGTAGGGTTGACTGACCTAGGATAGGTCGGTGGGCCAACTGACCTAGTCTAGTACCTGGGGCCGTCTGATCCTCGATCAACGGTGGAGCCCAAGATGCCCCGCGGAAGAGTGTGTTGAGTTCTGCACGGATTACTTGGCTGATCAAAAGTCTATTGGTGTTCCTGTTTCGCGCCACACAGGTAGGCTCGATGGTGAAGGCCATGCACGCGGACAAAAGCCTTTACATGTCTATAATTCAGTACCCAATAGATCAGATGACTACGACAGAGCACATCTCGTGGTGTTGCAACACCTGACTATGGTGCATCCCTATCTTTGGATGCATATGGTAAAGGTAAAAAAAGAAAACCCGAAAAAGGGAGAAGCGTGGCTCTCGAAAGAGCACAATGCAAAGTTCGCAAACTGGCTAAAGAACTACTGGTATGAAAGGCCTCCGACAAATGATGAAGAAGAGACGGTCAAAATGTTGTCACAAGAGCCTGTGAGCAAGGTCCTGACATTTCAAGCGTATGATATCAACGGATACACATTCTATATGGAGGCTCAAGAGAGGAAAAGTACGTATCAGAACAGTGGGGTGATGATAGAGGTTAAAACCGATAACTGTAAGGACATATACTACGGCATTATCGAAGAGATTTGGGAACTGGACTACACCGTCACAAAGATCCCCATGTTTTCGTGTCAAATGGGCCAAAAATGTCCACATCGACTATGACAAATTCACTACCATGACTTTACCTCCCCCGACATCTATTGACTCAACACAAGTCAAAACAATCAGTGCCAAAGATGAGCCATGGGTATTAGCTAAACAGATCTCGCAAGTCTTCTACATAAAAGACCCAAAGGCAAAGAAGCGCCATATCATTGGAAAAGGGAAAAGGAGTATTGTCGGAGTCGATGGTGTAGTTGACGAAGAGGACTATGACCAATTCGACGACCTGGACTCCGAGCCAGAAGCTGTTGATAAACGCCCTACCAAAAGGAGCAAAGCTACTAAGGATTCTGAGCCCTACATAAGACGCAGTCACGCCGAAGGACTAACGTATACCACCAAGAAAATCAATATTCATGAGAAGATTGTCGAAGACGATGACACCTAGCGAGCTATGTGTGTATGTATAATAATATCTTGGTTTGAACGATTTTATATTGTGTGTACCATATGTGTGTACGTGTGTATGTGGAATCTGGTACATTAGACTTCCATGTTAGGTAGTTTTTGCCGTGAGAGATGAGCTCAGCAAACTCCTTGTTAGACATATGAGTGGTATGAAAAAATAATGGTATGGTATTCTTAAGTAACTTTAGTATCTTCCCACATAATCAATGTTAAATAAAGAAAGGAACTGAATCAATAAGCCAAAACAATATATACTACTATATGCCAAAAATAAATTCGACAAGATGATCCGAAAACCTAAAACCAAACAAAACCCAACCTCCACTGACAGGTGAAAACCAGGTGCCTGTCAGTGGTAACCCACCCTAACCCTAACGAACCCACCCTCCACTGACGGGCGATGTTGGGTGCCCGTCAGTGGAGATACCCCTCCACTGACGGCTTCATTTCCACTGACGGGCCATAGGTGGGCGCTCGTCAGTGGTAAGCCACATCGCATATAAGCCACGTGCGGGACTTGGCGAAATTTTCACCAAGTCCCGCACGTTCATTTGAACAGCAGCAAGACCCTCCGCTAACCCGACGCCGCCAGGCTGCTCCTCCACCCCGTCCGGCCCCGACGCCCCCGCCGCCACCTCCGCCGCGCCCTCCGGCCCCGGCGCCCCCGCCGCCCCCTCTAGCCGCCCCCGTCCGGCCCCGACGCCCCCGCCACCCCCTCCAGCCGCCCCCGTCCAGCCCCAACACCCCCACCACCCCCTCCACCGCCCCCTCCGGCCCCGACGCCCCCGGTAAGTTTTCCCCCAATCCCTTCTCAAAGAAATGTGGATTTGAATTGAAGTTATCTGCAGGTCAGTATGGATTGGTTGTGAATCCTGAGAGATTCTGCTATCTGGGTTTAGTCTAAAAGATTATGGAACTTTTGATTTCATTAACTGCGTGCATCACAAATTAAGTCCAAGTTAATTTCCTTGCATGATGCATCAAAGTCTAACCATGACTACATTAGGTGAATGTTGTTTCTTCTTGGTGTTAATTGAGAAGCTGTCAAAACTGGGTGCAATCAGAAATCTGGACTTGCAGTCAGAAATCTTGGGAGGATGATGCACAGGATTGATATTTGATAGGACCATCCATCTGCTGCTAGCTGAACAACTCCATCCAAAACTAAGTCTAAATTAATTAATATTTATTAGTAATGTTGCGGTTGCTACTATCTGGTTTGGCACATTCTACAAGGTGTATTATTCATCAGGAACTATGAATTATTTTCCATATGTACGTCTGATAAAACTCGTAATTTAGACCTATGCAGACCTTGCACTATTTTCAGCTTGAGCAAGTTATTCTACGAAATAGATTGCTTGTAGAACTGCGGTTGTACAAAAACAATGGCATGTAAAGCTACATTGGACATGCTGTGCCATTCTGCATTGGGTCAAATTTTCGATGCGTACACTACTTTAGTTGCATCTGACATTTCTATAATTCTTTGCATATCAAACGGATATATAGGTTCATTTCTGACTTAGAATAGGATTATTTCGTTAATGTATGAAGGAGCTTTGAATCCTCTTTTGTATGTCAAAAGGTGCAAAAGTTGTGTTCATATATGTATGAACTGTTATGGTTGTTCATCTATATCCCTTAGAAAATCACGATGGAAACTGATTTTGTGAGAACGTTTGGAGGAGGAATGAATGAAGTCCGTCAGTTGCCTTTATTTTAGGCTAATTTGGGATTGTGCTCTACTTATTTGTTAAACTTGCATATCAAGCTAGTGCCTCGGTGAGCGAGCTATTTTACGTGCTTATATCTTTGAAGTGATTTGTATTTTAGGGTTTCTGCTTTAAAAGAAAAGAAATAAGAAAAAGGTGCATTGTTAGGGTTTAAAAATTTGGGGCCACATTTAAGACATGTGTTACTAGGTATGTATATACTTCCAAGACTGGTTCGATTGTTTTCGGTTAAGGCTTAATGTTCTTGAGGTTTCGGTCTTTGTTATGGTGATGAATCCATGGTAATTGCTTGGGACATTTTACTTTGGTAAGGACCGATACCTAGCTTATGATGCTCAGTCATATGACTATTGTGCTTGTTCATGGTTTTAAGCTTAGCCCTATGGTTCAGTTAAATATGCCAGTTGAGAATAATGATATTAACAAATAAATAGAGCACAAAGAATTCATCTCAGTTCTAAAATGGCCGCCAGTACTCCTCCTATTGGGTCGCCGACCCGAGAACTAGAGCCCGTTAATGATAGCACTACCCCCCTCGACGTGGCGGCACCGATCGACACCCCAACCCTGGAGTCGCCCAAGCAAGTTGCCTCCGAGTCGGCCAAGGAACCTGCCTTCGAGCCAGCCAAGGAACCTGCCCCTGAGCTGACCAAAGAACATGCCCCCCAAGCGGCCGTCAGAGCTAGCCAAGAGCAATCTGCCTTGGACTCCAGCTCCTACAATGATGACTCTGGCTTCGAGTCAGGTTCTGAAGAGGACGAGGCGCCCGAGGAGGAAGTAGCGCCTCCGGCCCCGACCAGGTCTCAGAAAAGGAGAAAAGGCAACCAGTTGCCGGACAAGACGTATATCATCACTCGAGTCGATGATGTCAAAGATGTTCCAGTGAGTCCACAGAAGGCCGCCCAGACCTTCAACAACGCCTGCGGGTGCATCGTCCGCGAACAAGTTAAGATCACATACAAAGAGTTCAGCCATTTGACTAAGTCGACCCGAGATGCTCTCTTGAGGAAACTATGGGACAAGTACCAGATTCCTGCCACCGACAAGGACAGAGTCGAAGCACAAGCCCTTCGCATCATGGCTAGGGCTCTGAAGACTTGGTGATACGACGCACAGAAAGTCCTAGACGACGATTGGGATACTAAAATTAGTAAAAGATGGTCAAAGATACAAAAGGAAGACTGGCAGCAATTCGTTGCTCAAATAAGGAGTCCAGAATTCCAGGAGAAGAGTCACTGGGGGAAGGAGCTTCGCTCCAAGAACACATTAGACCACAAGCTCGGCAGCTGTGGATACCTAGGGAAGAGGCCAAAGTGGGCTAGAGAGGACGCCAAACTAGCCACGGCTGGGAAAGCACCTCCTTTCGCGCATCTCAGGGAGCCACACACCAGGGAGTACATGAGGGTGCACACAAGCTCTGACCCTGTGACGGGGTCACCAATTATAGAGTCTGAGGAACTCCAGGAGGTGGCCAACCGGCTGGTAACATCTCAACTCAGTGTCTTTTCTTACTTAATTACGTTGCATCCAAATACGCTATCTTGTCATCAAGTAATATAACTTGCAGACGGACCTGAGCCAGTAGCCTGGAAGCTCACAGGACTCCGTCACGAGCTTCCCAAGGTGGAACGATGATCTAGCGAAGGCTCGACAGAAATCGGAGCATCGGGACCGTGTAGTAGGCGTCGGGGATAGTGTTAAATGGGACAAAGTATTTCCCCGAAACCCCGAGGGTCGCCGCCGCCCAAGGAGAGGCAGTCAGGAGTATATGGAAAATTTGTGGGATCAAATGCGGGAGATTGCCGAGCAGACGTGGGTATGTATGCAAGTGCTCACAGCGCAAGGCGGTCCAACCATGCTTCCTGATAACCAGCCGTCTAGATGGAGTAGCTATGCATACGCCTCGGACGACCGCCCCGACTTGCTGAACCCCGTTGACAGCATCACCATAAGTTTCATTCGCTAAACAAGTCATTATAGTAAATCATGATTCCATTGTCCTGACTCCAATGAGGACGGCACATCTATCCTCTGTTTCGCAGGAAGCCACTAGATGCACACTTTCGGTGCAAATTCCTGGCATGAAGGTCAAGGTTGCGCACGGTCAGGTTTTCCCAACGCTGGAGGGGGCAATCTTGCACTGTGTTCCTATGCGGGAGCACCATGCGAAGGTGCAAGTGGACCTCGTCCTCAACGACTACAGTGACGTGTTAGTCCCTGTCCCCCCTGAAGCAAAACTGACCAAGCTATATAGGGCAGTGCAAGAACTACTTCATCCAGTGGCCGAAGAGCCAAATTATTTTATTTGCAGCGGGCTCTCCTCGCACGGCCCCCTCTCCTCGCACGACCCCCTCGTCCAACAACCCCTCTCCATCAGTCGAACGATCTCTGTTGGGCCTCAGCCAAACAACTCCGTCATTTAAAGACCTGGAAGACCATCTTGTCGGGGACCAGTACATGGAGCCGGTTTTGTAGTCCCCGGAGGCGCCGGAGGAACCCAACAACGATTCACCGGAATGGCGCTCCAAGGCTCAAGGCGACCCGCTGGATCAACCCAGAGGGAAGATTATCTCTCCCACCACACTAGCCGGAACACTGGAAGCAGCGATGGCGGTAGGCAAGAGTCCTGAGCCGCTACACAGGAGGAAGAAAAGCAAAAAGAGACAGGCCGACACCAGCAAGAAGGAAAGAAAGGAGCAAAAGCAGATGAAGAAATCCTTATCCTTCACAGCATCATCATCCAAGTTATCTACACAGAGCATGGGTCTCTGTCGAGAGGTTTTCTATCCAGGTCAGGACTTGCTTCCGCAGGATGAGTTGGACAATCTTTCGAAGGACATGAAGGTGCTGCATGAAGATTACCTAAAGATGTCCACAGATCCGCAAATATTTTGCCAATATTGGAAGGTCAAGGTGCCAAGAGATTACAATTTCTTCATGGAGAACGACCAGGACACCTTCGACATTAACTTTGAAGACCTCTTCAACATGTACAACCTCTATAGGCTCGACACCATGATAGTCAGGCTATGGGCTCTCTACCAAACCCAAGAGTGCAGACGTCTACGCGACTCCAATATTGGAATAATCGATCCAATATGCATGAACGAAGGCTATGCTGTGACCCCGGATGGTCGAGTCTTTCTGGAAGAATACCTTACGCATGCATTCATCATTCATAAGGACAAGGACTACCTACTAGCCCCCTACAACCCTCTGTAAGTCCTTTAACTTAGCACCGTGGGAATTTTTTTGTTTCTTACGCATGTATCTCCGCATGCCTACGTCCATTTGTTCACATTTATGCAGCGACCACTGGGTCCTCATTGTGATCATTCCATGCTGGGCCAAGGCATTTTACCTTGACTCCGACGAGACCAAGAGATCGGACTTCAGCAATATCACTAATATTTTGGATACAGCTTTTTTCAAAGCCAAGTTCACGGGACATAGTAAAATACCTTCAAAAGCGACAAAAATGTTACACCATTACACCTTCCCTTCCAAAATTCAGCTAAAAAATAGCGTGACATGTGGGTACTACACCTGTGCCTATATGGACTACTAGATCCGGTCAAAGAACAATCATTGGAAAGATATGAAAGAACTGAAGGCTTGGTGTGAGCTGGGAAGTCACTTGTACGACTGGCGTCAGGACTTTGCCCGTATCCAAAGAATCTCCGCCAAAGTCATCAACCTTGAAGTCATCAATCCAATGGGTGAATTCTACGCCGGCCCCCAATTTCCAAAGCCAAACTTAAGCGGGCATCGATAGATTCGTTGTTTCCGAAATTGACGAAATAGTTGCCACTATGTTCTTTCTACACTTAACAACTTTATTATGTCGCTCGTCAAACATACTTGCATTCTTTCATACTTGTGATCAATGGTTATAGAAAGTGTTATGTGATTATGAATGTGTTATGTCAACTATTATGTGATTACGAATGTGTTATGTGATTATGAGCTTTGACTATGTGCTGAATATATTTGTGAAATTTGTGAATATATTTGTGAAATTTGTTTGTGCTGAACACTACTGACGAGCCCTTGTAGTATGACCGTCAGTGAACTAAACAACCACTGATGGGCACTAAAAAGTGGCCCGTCAGTGGTGATGCCTCCAGGTCGAGCCACAGAGGGGTTTCCACTGACGAGCAGATTGGGCCCGTCAGTAGTCACATACACTACTGACGGGCTATTCGCCCGTCAGTGGAGGTCGCCCCTCCACTGACATTCCCAGACTGACGGGCACCCGGGCCGTCAGTAGAGGGGGTTTACAGCCCGTCAGTAAAGGCCCTTTCTGCAGTAGTGCCTGCAAGTCCCTCTGCAGGAACAGCTTCTTTGCACTGGTATTACAGGCAACTAGCACAGCCATCTCTTGATCACTAGGCTACTCCCTTACTCTTTTTAGGGTCCACTGATCTTGGCTGAAGCCTGTTCATACTCAATGAAACTGTTAGATTTCCAATTGAGTTGCCATTAACCATCAAAACAATAACTTGGGGACTAGATGCACTTTCAATCTCCCCATTTTTGGTGGTTAGTGGCAACCCTTCTCAAACATGTGGATAGTTTATAAAAATTGAAGGTAAAACAATCCACAAACAGCTAAGCTTAGGTCGCACTCCCCCTTAAGATGTGCATGATGAATTTGCCATTGAATGCAAGTGCACACTTATTTTATATCATGGGAAGCACATACTAAACAAAGAAATCACGTGCAGGTGCAAAAGATAATAGCGGAAGCATAAGAATAGAGCACTAGCATAGTAAGTGAGGCATGTAAGCATAACTGAACAGATAGTAAAGCAATACACACAGTCATGCATAGAGTACAAATTTATGGTACATGCCATCAACCAAAAGAAGTGTTTAAGACTGGAATAAATATTGCAACTAAACTCCAAAAAACTGTCTTGACACACATGCATCTTAACCCATCCTGAGCCCATAAACTATCCTAGTTCTTAGCCCTTTAGCCTTTTCTCCCCCTTTGCCATAACCACTAAAAAGAGTTTTAGGAGGAGCACTATGTCTTCTTTTGAAGCAAGGCTAAGATCTGGCTCAACTTGTCATCCTGCAACGCCATCTGGGTCTTCATCTCACCAAGAATATCATCCTGAGCAGCAATCTTCTTCTCGAAGTAATCTTTCATCTCTTGAAACTCTGTCTGTGACACTGGAGCTGTATCTAGAGCTGTAGAACTGACTGGTGGAGCAGGTGGAGAACTATCATCAACAACTGTGGCTCCTGCTATACTACTAGTTCCTGCTACAGATGCTGCCACAAACGTTGCTACAACTGGTACCTCAGTAGATTCTGTGTCATCTGGCTTGTCTAGGTTCAGCTTGAAGGTCAGAGGAGGATGCTTGTGTGTGAGCTTGAATGCATCCTCTGGGATCTAGGCGTGCTTAAGCATAATCGACTGAATTATCGGCCCATACCTCAGCTTAAAGGTGAGACTCTTCTTGATTGAATCAATCTCATGGAAGATGAATTTTGCAACATTAAATTTCTTCCCTTTTATGATATGATCCAATGCATGCTAGCCACTGTTATACAAAGATGATGCATCTCCTCCCTTCGGCTCAAGAGTAGCGTGCAGGATCTTAACAATATTTTTGGGAGTCATCATGAGCAATGCAGTTCAAGTGAACTCCTCCTTAGGTGCTTGAGTGTCGGGCAATAAGCTAGACGCTGTGCTGTAGTTAAGTTCAACAGCTCGTGAAGTTTAGGCAAATCTTCATCAGTTGGCAAATTGAAGAGCTCATTGAACTTCTGGTGTGTGAGAGCCATCAGCTGCCCTCTGGTTATCCAAAACATATAATTCCCTTTTTTGTCCACAAACACAGTGGCATAAAATTCCTTTAGCAAGTCTGCATCATAGTTCTGGCGAAGTGTGCAAAAATCATAGAGTCCTGCCTTCTGTAGCAAAGAAACTACTTTGGGCATATCCTTGTATTTACTAGGCTGCATCCACTTGCTGTCAATGCTTTTCTTGGAATAGATAATTGAGAAATATGCACTCTGTTGCTGTGGATTATGGAAACAAGGGTCAGAAGGAAAACTATCTGGTATCTCCACCTGGTTTCCTTCTTCATCCTCTTTGAAGTTTGGGTTCTTCTCCCAAAGCTTCGCATATGCTGTGGCATTTTTCTTGTCTAGCTGCTCAACTGCATGTTGTTTGCCACCCTTCTGCAGGACTTTGTATTCAGCTAGGGAAAGGAACTTCATTTCCTCTAGTTTCAACATTTCCACTTCAAGATCATCATCAGATTCCTCTACCTCTTTTTCTAATTCTTCAACATTCGCAGCTTTTCTTTTATCTGAGGGAGCAATGCTAGCTGTGGATTTCTTGGATTTAAGAATAATTGTCTATTCCTCTTCTTCTTCTTCTGAAGAATCCTCAATTTCATCAATCTTATAGGCAGGATTGTCCTCAGAATCATTGTCTGAAGTAGGCTCATCTTCTTCTTTCTCTTTAGAGCTTTCTTCAGTATGACTAGGTGAGCTCTGAGCTATATCACCCTCAGCTGGTGGAGGAGAGTTATCATCTGAGCTAGGATAACTTGGATCACCACTGGGTTCTGGCACTGCTTCAGTTGCCTGTGGCACAACTGGAGACTTAGGAGAATTCTGAGTTTCGTCAGCTGGTTGTTCTTCTATCTGTGGATCTGTCTGTGGTACTACGCTTGATACAACAACAACTACAGATTCTATTATGGCCTCTGAAATAGCTTGCTGCTCTTCTGGTACAACTTCTGCTACAGCCTCTGGTACAGACAGTCATACAGGAGGTGATGGAGTGAATTGTCTCTCCTGAGCCACAGAATCTATACCAAACTTCTTGGTTGGTGTTTCGGTTACATCCAGTGAAGAGATGGTGTTTGCTAACACTGAAAGCTGACTGGACTGACTTGCTTTCTTCTTCCTTGAAAAACAAATTACAGCACGGTGAGGTGAGGAAACATGATCCTTTGCACTTTTCTTCAATGGTGGACAATCACCTCCATCCCCTGGACTTCCTTCTGGTTTCCTTTTCTCAGTCATAACATTGACCTGCAGTGACTCTACTGTGCTACAGCTTCCAACAGTAGGTAAGGCCTTTGGCATCTCAGGACTGTTCAGTGGCCTTATAGTGCTATGGAGAAGTTCCAACTTCTCTTGCATTTGCTGGTTCAAATCTGACTTTGCTGGACCATCAGGCATATTCTCCATCTTTTCCTTGATAGCATCTATTTCTTTCAGAAGCAGCTTGTCCTACGCCTCTATAACATCAACTGCCACTGACTTGGTGTGGGTACCTGTTCTGGTTAGAGGAGAAAAAGATCCCTCTCGTAGATCTGCTTGAAGATTAGGCACAAGCTTTTCAGATTTCTCATCCAATTCAATTGACATTCTGCCCTTTGGAAGATCAAGCTTCCTGCCTCTGGTCTGCCTTGTTTGTCTAGGCTTCTTTGGCATTCTATCAAGTGAAATGTCATCAGCTCTTCCTCTGGCCCTTGTGTGCCTTGTAACTTGGACAGGAGCATGTGTTGAAGTCCCTTGACCTCTTCCTCAGCCTCTGCCTCTGCCTTTAGAACCTTTCTTGGCTGCAATTTTATCTTTAGCTTCTTCAATGATTCTGTCATCTGCCTTTGCCTGAGCAGCTAGCTTCTATAAGTTCTCAAGATCAGGAGAGCTTTCTCTGCTATCTCCAAAATCTGCTGGCTCCTCACGGGGTATTTGTAAATCATACTCAGAATCTGATATCTGCATAGAAGAGATGGATAAAAGCATAAAGGTAAGACAGTAATCCTGCTGTAGACGAGGAATGATGACTCTGTGGTTGAAAGTGTCACAACTGTATTACAATGAAGCAATACAGACAAAGACTTACACATGGAATACAGTAATCTGCGGGATTAGTTGTACTACAGATCAGATCTGGAAGAGTTGAGGCGGAGCCCTAGACAAACAATTAAAGGATTCTGGAAGAAATAGAACAATCTAAGTGAACAGAATCTCGATCACACCTCTAAGATAAACTCTACTATCCTTATCTTCATTGATTAACTCCTACATTCTTGGATTTGTGCTAGACAGCAGAATCCTACACTGTTGCTATGGCTACAGTGCGAATGAGTAGGTTACCGTGAAAACGAAGATGGTGGATGACTTGAGAGAGCTTCAGAGACGCTTTAGAACTCGTCAGCGGCGAAAGAGTGCGGCCGGGGTTGATGGAGATGATCGAGGAGCAGAGGCGCAGCTACAGAGGAGAAACTTTCTCGAGCGGGGTGGAAAAGAGAATTGTCATGACGTGGTCCAGATGAACCGTTGTCTGATAGGGGTTTTGTACCCAGAGTTAAAACAAAACCGCTCGAGGGCTGTGGTACCGAATAGGTGCTACAGATGCTAAACCCTAGCAGAACCTCCGGATTTTCTCAAGTGTTCACACCTATACTACAGATGATGCTACAGGTGACAAGTTTTTCAACAGGATCACTGAGATAGAGTATAGATGAGAAAGCAAGCACTAGATTCTATCAGAGAGGTCCTTAAACATTCTTCTCAAATCCAGCTTGCCAAAAACACAAAATCAAGGATAGCTAAAGCTGGATAGAGTTGAATCTCAAGATGCAACTCAGAAATGATCAATGAGATTAACCATGTCATCCTGAGGTGAAAAACTTAGGCTCAGCATGCTCCCCCTAAATCCATACACATCTATACTACAAGCATCTACTGCAAAAGAGATGTATAGATAAGCCTTACAGATGCAAATGCAGCAAATAGACATGAATGCAGAGATATGTACAGGATGCCAAGCTTCTCCTCATTCCAGATTCGAGATATCAATGATATTCAACTCATTCCTAAAGGCACATAACCAAGTCTTATCTAAGGGCTTGGTAAAAATATCAGCTAGTTGATCTTCAGTCGTTACATGGCATAGCTGTATGTCTCCCTTGGCTACATGGTCTCTTAAGAAGTGGTGCCTCACTTCTATGTGTTTGGATCTTTGGTGGTGGACAGGATTGTTGGCTAACTTAATTGCACTCTCATTATCACAGAGGAGAGGAACCTATGAAAAGGATATGTTAAAAGCCATCAGGTTCTGCCTCATCCATAACAATTGAGCACAACAACTACCAGCTGCTATGTATTCGGCTTCAGCAGTGGAGAGAGCCACTGAATTTTGTCTCGTGGATGACCAGGACACTAGAGAGCGCCCTAAAAATTGGTAGGTACCTGAATTGCTTTTTCTGTCAACCTTACACCCTGCATAATCACTATCAGAATAGCCAATTAGCTCAAACTTTGCACCTTTTGGGTACCAAAGACCAAAACCTAAAGAATAAATCAAGTATCTTAGAATTCTGTGAACTACCATCCTATGGCATTCTTTTGGATTAGCTTGGAACCGAGCACACATGCAAACACTCAACATTATATCAGGCCTAGATGTACAAAGGTAAAGTAAAGAACCAATCATAGACCTGACCTCCTTTTGGTCAACAGATTTACCTTCAACATTTAAGTCCAAGTGACCATTAGTTTGCATAGGAGTATGAATAGTTTTGTCACCTTCCATACCAAATTTCTTGATGATG
Source organism: Stipa capillata (assembly GCA_019208055.1). Classification (NCBI taxonomy): domain Eukaryota; kingdom Viridiplantae; phylum Streptophyta; class Magnoliopsida; order Poales; family Poaceae; genus Stipa; species Stipa capillata. The sequence continues at coordinate 35,777 of JAGXJF010001584.1, read as the reverse complement.
TCCTTGGTGTACTTTTCTTGGCTCACAAAGGTTCCTTCCTTCAATTGCTTGATTTGAAATCCAAGGAAGAAGCTGAGTTCACCCACCATGGACATCTCAAATCTTCTTGTCATCATCTTGATAAACTCATCACTTATGGCACGGTTAGTACTACCAAATATAATGTCATCGACATATATTTGGCACACAAATAAATCTTTTCCTTTAACTTTAGTAAAAAGTGTTGTGTCAACCTTCCCAATTGCAAACCCATTATGAATAAGAAACTCCTTGAGTGTGTCATACCAAGCACGTGGGGCTTGTTTGAGACCATACAAAGCCTTATGGAGCTCATAGACATAATGGGGCTTCTTAGGATCTTCAAATGCAGGGGGTTATTCCACACATACAAGTTCAGCAAGTTTACCATTCAAGAAGGCGCTCTTCACATCAATTTGATAGAGCTTGATGTTATGGTGAGCAGCATATACTAGAAGTATCCTGATGGCTTCAAGTCTTGCTACAAGTGCAAAGGTCTCATCAAAATCCAAGCCTTCAATCTGTGAGTAACATTGAGCAACCAATCTTGCTTTATTCCTCACCACGAGCCCACTTGCATCTTGCTTGTTGTGAAAGACCCACTTTGTGCCAATGACATTGTGCTTCTTGGGCCTCTCAACAAGAATCCAGACTTCATTTCTTGTGAAGTGGTTCAGCTCCTCATGCATTGCATTCACCCAATTGGGGTCCTTGAGGGCTTCATCTATAGTATTGGGCTTAATAGTGGAAACAAAAGAGTAATGTTCACAGAAATTTACAACACGAGATCAAGTAGTAACTCCCTGATTATATGCGCCAATGATTTGATCAACAGGATGATCTCTCTGCAGCCAGTGCACCACATGGGGTTCCTCAGCTGCATGTGGTACAGGTGAGTGTGCTTGTGCCACAGCTGGCTCGTCCTGTGGTACCGCTGGCTGATGCAGGTACTCATCAGTGTCCAATTGTGCATTTGCAGGGTTGATCTCGATCTCTGCTTTATATTCATCATCCTCCTCTCCTTGAGCTTGTACTTGATCAGGAGCAAGAGCAGGAGGTTGAGCTTCTGTTGGTGCAGCAGTTACTTTTGGATTCACCTCACCAACATACTTGTTCTTGATGTCTTGGCTCCGAGTGGCATTACCTACATCATTAGAAACTTGCCCTCCATGGGAGCCATGAGATTCATCGAACTCCACGTCACAAGATTCTTCAACAACCCTTGTGGAGTTGGTAAATACTCTATAAGCGAGGGAATTCGTGGAGTAACCAAGAAAAATTTCTATATCAGATTTGGCCTCAAATTTAGAAAGGCGTCTGCCCTTCTTGAGAATGTAACACTTACAACCAAATACTCTGAAATAGGAGATGTTTGGCTTGTTCTTGGTTAGGAGCTCATATGGAGTCTTCTTGAGAAGTGGATGTAGATAGAGCCGATTGATGGAGTGGCATGTAGTTTTGACAGCCTCAACCAAGAAGCGAGCTGGGGTCTTGTATTCATCCAGCAGGGTTCTTGCCATCTCAATCAGTGTGCAATTCTTCCTTTCAACAACACCATTTTGTTGAGGAGCATATGGAGTTGAAAATTCATGCTTGATTTCATGCTTGTTCAGGAACTCCTCAATCCATGAATTCTTGAATTTAGTGCCATTGTCACTCCTCACCTTCTTGAGGTTCACGTTGCACTCATTTTGCACCCTCACAATGAGATGCTTGAACTTCTTGTAGACCTCTATTTTATCCTTCAAAAAGAACACCCATGTATAGCGAGAAAAATCATCAACAATAACAAACCCAAAGGAGTTGCCTCCAATGCTCTCATACGTGGTTGGTCCAAAGAGATCAATATGGATGAGCTCAAATATAGCTGTAGTAATCATGATGTTCTTGGGAGGATGTGAACTTCCTATTTATTTTCCTGCTTGGCATGAACTACATGGTCTGTCCTTCATGAACTCGACCTTTTCAAGCCCTATGACATGTTCACGCTTTCCAAGCTTGTCAAGGAGCCTCATCCCTACATGGCCGAGCCGTCTGTGCCACAGCTAGCCCATATTTGTCTTGACGATGAGACAACATTGCAATAACTAAATAAAGTTTTTCTGCACGATAACCCTTAAACACAAAGCGATCGTCAGTCAAGCTAGACACAATAACTTCCTGTGGCAGAAACAGACATTTATGGCCTACATCACACAGCTGTGATATAGATAGCAAGCTATAACCAATTTCCTCTACTTGCATGAAATTAGTGAGTGAACGATCATTTGATATAATAATTTTACCAAGACCAGTTACCTTCCCTTTGGAGTTGTCAGCATAGACTACATACTTGCAGGTTAGGTTGTCATGGCGGATCTCCTCAAAAATGTCATCACCTCTGGTCATATGTTGTGTGCATCCACTATCTATGATCCTTGTGTTGCTACCGGAGGCGCTGCCCTACATGATCAGTTCTTAGACTTAGGGACCCAAATAGATTTGGTTCCCTTGGGGTTAGAATGAGAAATCTTGTTATGAGCAGAACAAGCATTAATAATTTTATGCATAGGGTTCTTGGCTGCAATAGCCTTGGCAATGCGAGAGAACATTTGGATCTTTCTGGGAACTAGATCCCCTGATAGCTCACGTGGTGGTGTGAGTTCACCTGTAACATATTTGTGTGGACCAGCTGTACCACCACCTGTGGTACAACCTGTATCACAAGTAGATGCAACAACTGCAATTAGTGTCTTAGGCACCCATACTCCTGGGATCTTTTTCTTCTCGCACTGTGCACCAACGAACTTGGCCTCAAGCTTGCCTTTTTTGTTCTTCCTCAACACATAGGAGGGATTGTTTGGAACCTTGATGATCTCAAGCTTCTTTGAGGCATTTCCCTCAAATGTGCTGCTACGCACGTTAGTTTGCTTAACAAAGCTCTGGTTGAGAGCCCTGTTGTACAGTTGAGGAATCCATGTCAAATTATTCTCATTGAGAATAGGAGTAAAACCAAGGCCTCTTTGACCAATGTTCCTGCGAATCATGTCAGATTCAAGCCTCACAAGATTTTCTCTGCCAAGGTTAGCCATGCATAAGCCTTTTCTCATGAGCCTTTTCAGTTCTTCATGCACCTTCTTGAGCTCATTGTACTTTGCCACATCCATAGTAGCAGCAGATGATGAGGATGCTTCACAAACATTGTTAGTGACAGGCACATCATCAATATGAACATCATTAGAAGTAATAGCATGGATGAGCAAAGCACAGTTAATGCAAGATTCAATGATAACAAGGTTAGTAGATGAGGATGCCTTGTCAAGGCACTTAGAGTGAGCAACCTTCAGCTCCTCGTGATTCTTGGTCAGAAGGGCATGAGCAGTCTCAAGCTTGTCAAATGCTATCGACTTGTTCCTATGCTCAAATCTGAGATCTTCTCGATCATCGATTACCTCGTAATAGGATTCATTGAGGTCCTTTAGCTTGTCCTTCAAATTTGCATTCTTTTTCCTTGCCTTGACTAGTGTGGCCTCATGTTTTTCAAGAATACCTATCAACTCCTCATAGGTAGGAAAGTCTTCTTCAGTAAGTACCTTACTACCCTTAGCCATAAGGTAGTCGGGTGGAGACTCTAGAAGAGAAGAATCCACATCAACATCAAAGATGGCGCAATCTTGTGTCTGTCTGAAGCAGCTGTGATACAGCCAGAGCTACCTATGTCATAGGTATCACCATCTGTGGTACTGATGGCAACCCCAGCGATTTCTTCTTCTCCAAACTCTACTTTAAAATTTTGAGTCATCTGAGACCATTCTTGCCCAACATAGGCACGAGCACTTGGCCTCTTCTTCTTGTAGCTTGGACAATTGTCATCACAACTCTTCTTCTTTCCCTTGAACTCCTTCTTCTTGTACTTGTGCTTTCACCTACATTTTTCTTGTTGGGGCAGTCAGCAGCAAAGTGTCCTTCTTTGTCACATTCAAAGCATTTCTTTCCTTTCTCAGATTTCTTGCCCCTGAATCTGTCTGATGATGAAGGTCCCTTATGTCTTCGGTAGAATCTGCGGAAGTTCCTTGCGAGCAAGTTGACTTGTAACTCTCCTTCACTTGACAAAGCTACATCTTCATCTCCATTGCTGCAATCCTCAGATTCATCAAGATGAACAAATGCTTTGAGAGCAATGTTCTTTGAGACTGAACCATTCTCATTTTTCTTCTTGGTCTTCAACTTCATCTCATGAGTGAGAATCCTTCCTAGTATCTCTGTTGGCTTCATCTCATCAAAGGTGTCATTTTCTTGCAGCATCAGAACAAGACTCTCATATTGCTTGGGCAGTGCTGAAAGAAACTTGTTGATAAGATCTTGATCTTCAACTCTGTTTGAACCCAATGCCTTGAGCTAGTTGGTAATAACAGTGAGCCTTGAATACAGAGAGTTGATGTCTTCATCACGTTCCATCTCAAACCTTTCCAGCTGTGACTCTAGAAGCCTTCTCTTGGACTTTTTGAGCACTTCAGTTTCTTCATGTATTTGCTCCAAAGTGTCCTAGATGCCCTTGGCCTTGTCCAGGGCACTGACTCTGTTGAACTCATGGTTCTCCAGGGCCATGAAAATGGCATCAGCAGCTTGAGCATTGAGCTTGATGTTCCTCTGATCTTCATCAGTGAGGTTCCTCTCATCAGAAATCTCAAAGCTGGTTTCAACAATCTGCCAACACTTTGGATCAATCGCAGTAATATGCATACACATCTTCCACTTCCAGAAAGCATAGTTAGTACCATAAAATTTTGGGATTCTACCCTCATAGTACGACATCCTAAACTCTGGCGGTTAAGCCAATTTTTGAGCAACTTGGCTCTGATACCACTTATAGGATCTCAGGGTGCCAAACTAGAGGGGGAGGGGTGAATTGGAGGCTTTTAAAAACTTAACCAGATATGGGGTTTTCTGCGATTAATAGGTCAGTCCTAGTGGAGACAGAACAATAGCTGTAATACAGATAGCTAATACATGTGACAACAACAACTGTAATATAGACAGGCAACATAGGCAGGCAAAATAGATAACAGGAAAAACATCCTAACTGCGAAACAGGTAACTGACATGGGTAGATGCAGAACAGGCAAATACACAAGTAAGCTAAGTACTCAGCTGTGACACATGTGGATAAATAGATAGACAGTAGTCATGACACAGCTGGCTACCCACATGCAGATCAGATCCTAGCATAAGTGAACAAAACAGTAGCAAAACAAGACAATCACACAGTGCAGGAAAATAAATTGAGACAAGGGATTTTTCACCGAAGTTCCCACTCCCGCAGAGTGGTACGTCTCCGTTGGGGAAGCTTCTCCACAGAGCAAGCCAGCCCCGAACCGTGCTCTTTCCACGGGTACCTGTCGCAGGTGCCCTTCACTCGTGGGCAGTCCTTTCGCTCAGCAGCAGGTAGACTCCAACCGCCTTCACAAATGCCTGGGTCAGCTCACACGAGTTTAAGTGATCCCAGCAACACCTACACCTATCTAGGAGCAGACGCTCCAAGAGTAAAAAGATCTTCTCTCTAATCTCTTGGAGGAACCAATGCCTTAAAGCCCTCAAGCTCAACTCACTCTTTCCCCCACAGTCCAGCCCTCTCTCACTTAGATGCTCTCTCTAGCTCACAGAGACGAGATTCTGCTTGCTGGAATGTTGGACTGTAAGTTTGGCAAAGGTTGAGGCAACTGCCTCCCTAGGCCCTCTATTTATAGAGGCTCCTGGAATCTGACCATTACCCATGTGCCATATCAGATGAGTCTTCCCACCTGTACCAGCTACTTGTGGTATAGACGAATCATCGGCAATGGTAACCTGTCAGATTGTCGAGTCCCTAGTTGTAGCACAGACACTTACACAGTTGGAGACCCTGCTGTACTACAGAGACCAGCTAGTCCCTTAATACATGTCACGGATCCCAGAATTGTATATGAGTAAGGGAACGAGTGATCGCCAAGGACCGAGAGACCAGTCGACCTGGTGGCACGGAACCTGCACCGTACGCACCGAGGCGGAGTGATCCGACACCTGACCAACACCTCATACGCTTACCGATGTCGTATGCCTTCACCGTTGGTCAAGCCGGTCGAAAGCAATTAGACTTCCCAAAATCACATATAATTCCCAGATCCTGTGAGGATTTAGCATTTTTCTTAATCCCACTAAGAATAGCAAGAGCGGAGGAGCCCGGCGATCATACCCACACCCTAACCTAGCTCGAATGCTAGTGGGTCGCTCGAAAGCCTGGTAGGATCTGCCCACACCCTGCCTGACCGGCACAGCATCTCAGTCAGTGGGTCATTCAACCGATGCCTGCTCCACCTAGTGAAAAGAAGAACCGCACTAACCCTTCACGGCATACCCATACACTCCATTCCATACACGCATTCTACACACCACAACATTTGACCAAGGTAGGCAAACTTGCAACACTAAACATCAGAGGTGGTGTTCTCGGATTCAAAATATTCGTCGATGCTAGGATCATCTGCAGGAGTTGAATTCCTGAGTGAGTACTTTCATACTCGCAAGATGCTAATATGCTCATTCCAGGTTAATCTTAAGTATGGCATGGTAATTAAATGACGACAAGAACAATGCATTTCAATTAAGCCGAATGAACTAGAGATGACATATCGCTAGCATCTAGTCCATGAATTGTAAGGTATAAACCATTCAACCAAGCTAACAACTTGACATATTATCCAAGGGATCATCATGACCAGTTCTAAATTTGCATGGATAGCATCACCCAAGGCATCCAACATCGCTACAGGCAAGTAACAATACATCACAATTCACACTAGAGCTGAGCCACTACTCAGTACTCCATCAGTGTTCAAGATGTGGGCTCCAACCCATTAGTGACTCCAATCACAACCACACATCACAAGCAAGTGTGTTATTCCCTCTAGGACCTATTGATCTTCGAGGGATTCCAGGATGAGGGTAACTTCCTCGTCCAGATATTGGCTCCAATCAATCTGTGACTCCAATCACACTCATCCCGGATCAACTGTAGTCGAGGTAATGGCTACGACCCTTACCTCGAACGGGAGTATCTCGATAAGGTTGAGGGTGAATGGTTGGCTGACCATTACCCTACCTGATCCTCATCGACCATACCCTCGCCGGCTTAAGGAGGTGTCCCATTTCTAGGATCATGCGGGCTACGACCCGTCAAGTCCCAATGTAGACTCTCTCCCATCTCTCGCATCTTTCCATGGTTTAAGTGGTTAGTTAAGTGGTTTAACAGCACACCACTGCTGATCACAACACAAACACCTACTCATACTAGTAGATAGAAGCACCACATATATCATTTTGAAATATTCGAACTACATGTCATTAATTAACCAAAGCATAATAGAAGATAACCGAAATATTTCAACAAGCGAGCATGCTTGCCTTGTTTTTCTAGGATGTATTCCTGCTGATGATCCCCCTCGACAAAACCCTTGTTGCTTGGCTCTAGCGAATAAACACCGAAATGCCAAAAAAGCAAAAGAAGTAATTAAGAAATGCTGAAATTTTTAGAGATGATGATATGTATGAGATGCATTCTATCATGTAGAGAATGTAAATACAAAACTAACGCAATTGGTTTTACCTTATTCGGAGTTGTGGATACTTAGTTATGAATTTCCTAAGTTTGAGTTGTTTTGTTTGACTTTGAAAACCATTTGCAGATTTTGAAATGTTTCATACCAAAACTAAGGGGAAACATGTGTACTAGTAAAATCTGCACGATATATGGGAAAATTACAAAACCACTTAATTTGGAATTCGGATGAATTTTCCACGAACATTTGAGGGTTAAACTACTTTTAAAACCTTTTTGTATTTTTCTCAGTAAAGAAAAGAATTTAACTAATCTCACAATTAGCTGGGTGGTGAGGGCTGGAGGATGACAGGTGGGTCCATTGTCACATATATACCTCAATTACTCAATAAACGATCAGATTGTCAACGCAGTTTTGAATTGTCAGTATTTTAATTAGAATGGAGTGTACAGCAAGGACCAATTGCTGAATTGAACTAATCCCTCAATGGTGAGGTTATGAGAATTGTTAAACCAGGCTTTAAGCAAGAATAATAGTATATGCATATTTACTTGAGTTTGGGCATTGGGACCAGTACTTTGCCCTAATCAAGTTGGTTTGCACACATGTTAGCAGTTATTCGAAAAGAGAAACTTCTGAACTAAAGTTGCGAGGATTAGGCAATGGTTCCATACGGGAGTTTAGCAACTTCTATAATGTTTCGGTAGGGTGATTATTAGTTCATTAGAGATGCTTTTAATCCAAGGTCTAAGACAAAAGAGAAAATGTTTTGAGAACAGTTAAGCTCAATATATACACTGTGATTGGATCGGACTTAATATACGGTTGAGATAAGTATTGTTTTAACAACTTAATCACCGCTGTTAGGGACGGGCCAAGGTAGCTAATATTTGAACATAACATGTTAAGACATCAGAGCAGAGGAAATTGTGAGTCTATTAAGCAGCTCATTAACTGAAGTCTTGAGGGAGTGTCTTAACCGAATCCATCAGTTCATACCCAGGTTAACCATGATTAACTAACAACTAAACAGTCATTAGAGTATTCAAATATTAACGAGTGCCATTACCCAGTAGCTTTGACTTGTGAGGAGTTAGTTAGCCGATCAAACTTATAGTGAGCTGAGAGTTTATTGAAGTAATTTCACAATGGTTAGTACCATTGTTGCTTAGCAGTTAACCGGAAGGTGGTTTGTTAACCGTTTGGGCCGGTAGACACCACGGGTAGTAGCATGGGGGAGAGAAGGTGGAGCCGAGTGGTTGCTCACCCCCGCCGACGGAGGACACGAGCTAGCAGCTCGGCTTGGGGAGGAGCTCCTCAACCAGACTGTTGAAGAAGGTCGCCGGAGCTTGGGCTTGCCGGAGTACCGAGGCGGTCGTCGGTGGTGGCGAAGAAGAAATCGCGTGGCAGCTCGTGTTCCTCGGTAGGGACTTCAGCGGCTTCGTGGGCTCGCGGTTCACCGAGGAGAGCTGAGATGCCGGTTGCGACCACGCCGGAGTTGGGGAAGAGGTGGCTCCGGTGGAGTCTTCCGCAAGCACCCGGTGCGGCAAGGAAAAGAAAACGAGGAGGAGTAGAGAGTAGGAAGCTTGGCGAGGGGTGGGGAAAAGGGGCTTGCCGTCGGACTCCTTGTTGGAAATGGGGACAGAGCCGGCGGTGTCCTCGGTGGTGGCGGAAAAAGGAGAGAGAGAGGCGACGGTTCTTTGGGGAATGAGATATGAATGAGGGAGGAAGAGGCAACCAGAGCGCCCGAGGGAGGGGGCCCTTTTTTCCAGGGAGGAGAGAGGAGGCGGAGGCGCCGGCGGAGCCGTCGTCGGACGCGTGCCCGGCCACACCGCGGTGGGATGCTGCGGGTGGGTCCCGCTTGGCAGAGGGAGCGGCACGGCGGCGTGCCCTGGGGAAGAGAGGTGAGCGCGACGTGAGGTGGAAGGGAGAGTGGGCTGAGCCCATTTAGGCTTGCGGGAGGAAAAAGGGAACTGGGCCGGTGGCCCAGTACGGGGAGAGAGGGAGAAGAAGTTTTATTTCTTTACCGATTTTCTTTTGCTCATTTTATTTGCAGTTTAAAAATGTCAGGGAAAATGATTCAAATGGGAGTTTGATTTGGACCGAATTTTCTAGGGCCTTTTTAATTCCTCCTAGTTGTCTTAGACCAACCATTATCTCATTTGAGTCCAAATTTTAACATTGAGGCAATTTAGCTACTCAAAAATTTGGAATAGAGTTAATCTTACTAGTGTTTCAAATTTTTGTTCAGAATTCCCACGTAAACATGGGTATCCCAGTAGCTCTTCCTCCAGACAGTTTAAGAACCATTGCCCAAAGAAGACTTGTTTCAAATTAATAGGTTTTGGAATGATCCTAATGCAAGATGCTACGATTTTGACTTCCGATGCACAAACTACATATGCGTGAAATGAAAATCTTGGTTTTAATTCACACGTGAGTTCATGCTGAGCTCATGATGAGGTACGGTTTACAAGAGGGTCTCTGCAGTACAGACTCTCGGGTGTGACTGCCTGTACTATAGCAGGTAATACAGATAGCCTTTAGCTTTGGGACACCAATGCAACGATGCAACTAGTACAATCCTAGTCCTGCTGATGTATTAGTCCTACGGCTTCAACACAGGCCAAATAGGACTGTTGCTACGGGGCAACTGAACTCAAGGCATCAGTGCCACTGTCCAACACTCGAGAGCTTAGGCATTAGCTCCTTTAATCAACCTTCGATCGATCCCCCCTTGATAGTACATGTTTCCCTACGACTCAAGAAACTAGCAACTACTAGTCTTCAGGCCTATAGGCTGCAGTCACGGTCTTTGAATGCATCCAAGCCACCTTCACTCCATGTACAAGTCCCTCTGTACCATGTGCTTCCTCGCACCTATATTATAGCCAGGCCAACGGGCTACAGTCACGGTCCTAGGACGCACCCACACCAACCTTCACCTTCCTGCAAGTCCCTCTGCAGGAACGGCTTCTTCGCACCAGTATTACAGCCAACTAGCACAGCCATCTCTTGATCACTAGGCCACCCCCTTACTCTTTTTAGGGCCCACCGATCTTGGCTGAAGCCTGTTCAGACTCAATAAAACTGTTAGATTTCCAGTTGAGTTGTCATGAACCATCAAAACAATACCTTGGGGCCTAGATGCACTTTCACATAGTTGACTATCAAGTAGAGAGGTTACCAACCTACACAAGTAATGTCTAAGAGAGTGTGTAGCTAGTTGGAGTCTAGCAACAAGTAGGTAAGAGATAATTTCTTTTAATACTGGTTTTTTGTTAGTTATCAAGCAGTTGTTAGTTCAATATTCAATCGCTCCGGAATACCGATATTAGGATTAGGTGCTGTCACTGAGTAACCCTAACAATTAGAGTTGTAGCTTGACGTAAATCTCAGAAGACTCTCAAGATGTTCCCCCTATAGTCGTGTCCTTAATAAAGTGAGGATAGAGCCTGCCTACACTTAAAGTTATTGCCTCGACATGATTGCTGTAGTGGTAGGTTCTAAGTAAAGGGGAGCCTTTTCATGGGTTGTCCCCTCCATTAACCGAACTCCGAACGGCCATAATCTAGACCCTAGGCTACACTTTTAGTCCTAATAGTTTAAACCCGACTAATCCATCAGCACACCTACTAAAGGGTAAAGGATTACCGTACTCACAAGTCCTGATTTTAACAACCATCTGATAGAGAGAAAAGAATGCGAAAATATAACTTGACAAATAAATATACTTAAATGACCACTATATTTATATTTAAATGTTCATAGAAAGGTATGAAGGGTACACAGAACCGGATATGTACTGATTTGCCAAAGGAAATTCTCCGAAACTTTGGCTTGCAGTCGACTCTTCCTCCTAGCTACTTTGCGACTCCAGTGTCACCTACACTGCTCTACCAGAGCTGTAAGTGAGGTGGCACCTTGAAGAAGAGAAGCAATGAAGTGGTGGTGATGAAATGAGGGAGAGGGGGAGGTTTTTATAGGCCAGCCGACCTTAGGGGGTCGGCCAATCCTCTCCACGTGGCAGGATCTGTGCAGGGCCGGCCGACCTAGTTAAGTCGGTGGAATTACAGGGCTGGCCAACCTAGTCTGGTCTGGCCGATCCTCGATCAATGGCTGAGCTTGGTCCCGAGATGGGGCGAACATTGGAGGCGCGACCAACTTTCTACCGAAGGATCTTGGTGTGCACGAAGTCCCCCAGGTGAAAAGAAAGCTTTCCCAAGCATTTTTCATGGGCCGACCGACCTACCCTGAAGGGTGGTCGGTGCCTTCCCCCTTCTAGTGTTCGACGATGGTGCTCCATAGATGAACTTGGGTGGCAGTTGATGGGTCTGAAAAATGTTCTCTGGATGACGATATTCGTCTTTATTATATTTTTGGCTTTTTTGAGATAAATTCTTTATTTTCTGCAAAACAAGTTGACACACCAAAACTTGTGGAAATACGTTAATATAGACACTAATTTGTATAAAAAGATCAAATTACCTTTTATATTATGAGATTCTCGGGGCCTAAATATCAGAAATATCACGCGTCAACACATGCCATGAATTAATAAATGGAATTTGTCCTATGTATTTACCTCAGAAAAAAGAGATATATTTAACTAGTAAATAAATATTACAAGTTGTGACATGAATTTAACCCATCCATACATGCACTTGGCATATAGCACAAAAGCAACCTACACCTATCACTACTACAAAAAAGATCATCCTGGACCCTACCATCACTGACGGGTAAGAAATATCCGTCAGTGATGAAAATCATCAGTAACGGGTTTTGATGAAAATATTATCACAGACGGGCAAAATAAATACCCGTCAGTGATGTCGAGCATATCACTGACGGGTAATAAAAAGACTCGTCCGTGATGTGAATCCCGCCAACTCCAAAATTTCAAAACCCGAAATTTGTCATCACGGACGGGTAACTCATCACTTACGAGTTAAAAAGAGATCCGTTCGTAATGTGAATCCTGCCAACTCTGAAATTTTAAAACCAAAATTTTGTCATCACGGACGGGTAATTTTCTGACCCGTCAGTGATGTGTGGAACTCATCACTGATGGGTTAAAAAGAGACCCGTTCGTGATGTGAATCCCGCCAACTCTGAAATTTCAAAACCCGAAATTTTGTCATCACAAACGGGTAGTTTTCTGACCCGTCAGTGATGAGTTACTCATCACTGACGGGTTAAAAAGAGACCCGTCCGTGATATGAATCCCGCTAACTCTAAAATTTCAAAACCCAAAATTTTAGAATCCCACGGGGTATATAATTCACCTCAATGCCCCTCAGTGCAAATCCAGATCCAGATTTTTTCTTTCTCCCTTTCACCCTCCTCTCCTTCCTTCCACCCTTCTCCTCTTCTCCTCTCCTCTCATCCTTCCTATCCAAATCGGTCACAAGGGAGCATATCCTCTTCACGTCACCATCCCCATAGGAACCTGGTGGAGCTTACACGGGAGTTTCAGTTGTATTTGAGGCACGGGAGTGCCTAAATTTTTTATTTTAAAAAAATTTTCTCGTATTTTTTTGTAGCAGCTCTACTCCCGCACGGTTCGGAATCCATAAAAATTATTGCATTTGGAGCTCGGGAAGAAGTTCAACGGAGGGTTCGGTAGCGGCGATTATTCGTTCAGGGCAAAAGTCAGTTTTAGAGGCCGAATTTAGAGTGAAATTTTTTTATTTTTTAAATTTTTTCTTGTATTTTTTCTAGCAGCTCTACTCCCTCACGGTTTAGAATCCACAAAGATTACTGCATTTGGAGCTCGGGAAGAAGTTCAACGGAGGGTCGGAAGAGGCGTTGTTTCATTCGGAGGGCAAAAAGTCGGTCTTAGAGGCTGAATTTGGAGGTGAAAAATTGTAAAGGTCTAAAGATGAGTAGATTTTTTAGATGTGTCATGTCGATACAGTCATTTTGAGTGGTCGTGGACCCAAAACGGACACCGTATGCAAAAGTTATAGCTGTTTTAGTAAAACCCTACCCGGTAGTGCCCGGGTAGGGCTTTTTTTTGTGCCTCTGAAAACGTCATCACTGACGGGTTAAATATTTATCCATCCATGATGACTCTCATCACTGATGGGTTAAATATTTACCCGTCCGTGATGGTAGAGTCATCACTGACGGGTAATTTCTCTACCCGTCCATGATGACTTTTTGTCACCTGTGAAAACGTCATCACTGACGGGTAAAAAATGTACCCATCAGTAATGACTCTACCATCACAGACGGATAAATATTTAACCCGTCAGTGATGACCTTTAGTTCTTGACGGGCCAAAAACCAGTCACTGATGTGGGTTTTTGGCCCGTCAGTATTGACATGTTCTGTAGTAGTGTACATGACTGAATGATTCTAGCAATGATTCGATTGGCTCCTTTACTACAGATATTTCATCAGACTTTTCACATTAATCAACACTGTTTTTTTCCTGAAATTAAGTCATGAATTCAGATGTCAGAAACAAGAATTGCAGAATGAATTACGTTCATGCCCTGTCTTCACCACGACAAGGAAATCTGCTCCATTCCTTGTATTCTATGGGTTCCTGGCCCCACTTTTCTGGCAAATAAAACCCTTTGGACTGGAATGCACTGTCAAATCCAATGATCTGCTGCAGTAACAGCATCATATTTACCTCTGTCAATGCCAATGTGTTCGTCATCAATGGCTAGCCAGCTGCTAGCTGAAAGCCTAAACACTTATGCATGACTTGTGATCTCTCATGGTCGTCCTCCCACAGCTAGCAAGCAGAATTAAACATGGAATCTGCTTTCCGGGACAAAATTTGTAGTTTCCTGCTCGCCTCATCACTTCAACCACTACCTATCCGCGCACATCTTAATCAAAGGTAATCACGTATCAGTTATCACAAGCTTGAGATGTTCTCTCCGGATCAGAAATTAATCTGATGACCAACTTACCCATCATCGGTGCATCATGGCTTACATTGGTCTACCTTTTGTCCCCTTTTAACCTAGGACAATATATTGGCAACCATGCATCAGAGCCACTTTCTTCCAGCTACACACACTACTACAGATAGCATTTAACGGGACGCCCCTTGTACAGACGGCAACCGGGAGACGTCTGTACAATCCTTATCCCAGACGGTTCCCAACACCAACCGTCTGTACAAATGATAATCAAGGATGGCGAACAAGCGGGACGGCATAATAAAGACGGTTCGCACGCGGAACCGTCTGCACAAATAATACAGACGGTTCCCAACTACAGCCATCTACACTGCGTATCACAGTGCAGATGGCTCTCAACAAGGACCGTCTGCACTAATATCACAGACGGTCCAGTTGGGAGCCGTCTGCACTAATCCATACAGTACAGACGGCTCCCAACCGGTACCGTCTGCACTAATATCACAGACGGTCCCAGTTGGGAGCCGTCTGCACTAACCCATATAGTACAGACGGTCCCAGTTGGGAGCCGTCTGTGTTATTTGTACAGACGCTTCCCTACTTGGAGCCGTCTGCACTAAAGCTCACTCCCTCACTCCCACTCCCAGCCGAGCTTCGTGTCCTCCGGAACCTCGAGCCGCCCGCAAACGCCGCCGCCGACCGGAGCTCGTGCCGCCCGCCGCCGACCTCCCCAAGCCGCCGCCGCCAGTCCAGCCGCCGAAGCTTCCCCGCCTCGCCGCCTCCCTCGCCGCCGCCTCCCTCGCCGCGCCACCTCCCGGTAAGCCGCCGCTCTCCGTCCTCCCTCCTCCGTCCGCCGCCGCTTCCCGCGCCACCGCCGCTTGCCGCCGTGGTCGATCGAGCTCGGCCGGCGTCCTGGCCCATCGACCGCCGGCCCTCAGGAAAAAAAAATAAATAAATAAAATATGACCAGTGGGACCTACCTGTCAGGGCCTACCATTTTTGAATTTAGTTATTTATTATTTTTACTGAGGAAAAGATCAAAAAGAGTATTTAAATATTTAAATCCTATAAAATCATAGAAAATTCATTATTAGTCAGAAAAATGCAAATAATATATCAAAATGTTCAGAAAAATAAGATCTATGCAATTATGTCATTTTCATTCGTGTTTGCATTGTAGAAAAAATAAAATTGACTAAAAACTCAAATTAGGTTTTTCGGAACCGCCGGAGAAATTCGGATCGCGATATTTTCAGCGTCCGGACTCCAATTAAATTGATTACATTTGCATTAGTCTTTATTTTATGTCCTCTATTCCATGACATGCATTTCATCTCATGCCGATGTTCCGCATTTTGATATTTACGTTTATACCCTTAAACCCTTAAATTGCAGTACGATTTCTACATAAGCTCCTTTTTTTCGATGAGAAGCTAGGTGGCTTTCTTTTATTAGGTCAATTTAACACTAATTTCCTTGTTGTGCAGCGCATGTAGCCAGATGGATCGGGTGTGGATGTACGGTTCTCGTACGAACCAAGCGTACCTTGATGGTGTGACGAATTTTCTTAGAGTCGCCGAGGAGGATAGGTTGAAGAAGGGTGTTGAATTTATATATTGTCCTTGCTGCGATTGTAGAAATGAGAGATCATTTCTCGGACACAACTGAGCCCTACAGATCCAAGCGCACTTGATTATTAGGGGCTTCAAACCGGACTACACGTGTTGGACCAAACATGGTGAAGAGCAGAACGTGTTACACGAAGACGTTGGCACCGTCCAAGAACCCGAAGTCAACGAAAGGAGAGAAGATGACGACGAAGTAGGTGCAGACGATGATTGTGGCCGCCATGAGGAAGTACGTGCAGACGATGATTGTGGTGGCACAGAGGACGATGATAGGTTGGATCAGATGCTGCGCGATGCTGACGTGAACTTTAATACTGAGAGAGACCTAAAAAAGTTCATGTACTTGATTGAGGACTCAGAAAAATCTTTGTTTCCGGGTTGCAAGCTGAAATACACAAAGCTGTCGTCCGTGCTCGAGCTGCTTAAATTGAAAGCAAGCTATGGTTGGTCAGACAAGAGTTTCACGGCGCTCCTAGGTCTCCTCTCGGAGATGCTTCTGGATGGTAACGAGCTGCCCAAAAGCACATACCGAGCAAAGCAGGTGGTTGGTCCACTGGGGATGGAGGTAGAAAGGATACATGCATGTCCGAACGACTGTATCTTGTACCGGAATGAATTATCAAACTCGCGTTCATGTCCAGTGTGCAAAGCATCTCGCTACAAGCGTAAGAGCCAACCAGACGACGGCGAGTCTTTCATCGAGCCAAAGAAAGGAGTTCCCGCTAAGGTGGTGTGGTATCTGCCCGTAATTCCGCGTCTGAAGCGTCTGTTCGTGAACCCAAAAGAGGCTAAATTGTTGTGCTGGCACTCGGAGGACCGTAAGAAAGATGGAAAGCTAAGACACCCTGCCGATTTCGCGCAGTGGAGAAACATCGACATGATCTTCGAACACTTCGGTGCGGAGCCGAGGAATATAAGGTTCGCGTTGAGCACGGACGGAATGAATCCTTTCGGCAACATGAGCAGCTGGCACAGCACTTGGCCAGTTGCTCTTAGTATGTACAACCTACCACCTTGGCTGTGTATGAAGCGGATGTACATCATGATGTCACTGCTTATCTAAGGGCCGAAGCAACCCGGGAATGATATTGACGTCTACCTAAGACCTTTGGTGGAAGATCTGAAAACACTGTGGAACGAAGGGGTACAGGTATGGGATGCGTACAAACAAGAGAACTTCACCCTACACGCCATGTTGTTCTGCACGGTCAATGATTTGCCTGCCCTACGTAACCTTTCGGGCCAGAGTAAAGAACCAGACAAGGCTTGCCCTCAGTACTTGGATGGTACCGCGAGTAGGTGGCTGGCCCACTCCCGTAAGACGGTGTTCATGCGCCACCGTAGGTTCCTTAAGAGGAATCACCCGTACCGCAATATGAAGGAACAATTTGACGGGACGAGGGAGAGAGCTTTATGTCCAAGGCATTACAGCGGGCAAGAGGTGTACAATATGGTTAAGGATATCGATGTTGTCCTTGGAAAGAGCGGTAAAAAAGTGAGGGCCAGCGGCATGTGGAAGAAGAAATCAATATTTTGGGAGTTATCCTACTGGCGGCACCTTGAAGTTTGCCACTGCATCAACGTTATGCACGTAGAGAAGAACGTGTGTGACAGCCTGATTGGTCTCTTACTTAATATTCCAGGGAAGACGAAGGACGGCCTCAACGCACGTCTCGACTTAGTAGACATGAAGATCAGGCCCGAGCTGGCACCTGAGCCCTCCCAACAAGGTAGAACAAGGCTTCCTCCGGCCTGCTATAACCTGAAAAGGCCGAGAGGACCAAACTATGCCGGTGCTTGCAAGGTGTGAAAGTTCCATCCGGTTACTCCGCCAACATCTCGAAACTTGTTTCGATGGAAGATCTAAAATTAGTTGGTATGAAGTCCCATGATTGCCATGTGTTGATGACACAGATGCTTCCTGTTGCAATCCGAAATATCCAGCCGACCTATCTCCGAGACACAATCATTAGGCTGTGTTACTTCTTCAACACAATCTCTCAGAAGGTCATCGATCCCGAAGCACTAGATGCGTTGCAGGCCGATGTGGCGAAGACATTATGTCATCTTGAGATGTACTTTCCTCCGTCGTTTTTTGATATCATGGTCCATGTTACCGTCCACCTCGTGAGAGAGATAAAGGTCTGTGGACTGGTATTTCTATGTCAGATGTACCCGTTTGAGCGGTACATGGGAATTCTCAAGCAGTACGTACAAAATAGATCTCGTCCAGAGGGCAGCATCGTCGAAGGTTACACAACCGAAGAGGTGGTCGAGTTCTGTATCGATTACATGGAACAGCTCAAACCAATAGGTGTGCCTACGTCTCGCCACGAGGGGAGACTAGACGGCAAAGGGACCATTGGAAGGAAAACACTCATTCCTGACTACACGTCATTATCTCAAGCCCATTTCGTAGTCTTGCAACACATGACTGAAGTAGCCCCGTATATCAACATGCATAAGGACGAGCTATGCAGAGAGAATCCAGGCCGTACGGAGGCTTGGCTTACCAGACAGCACAACCGCAGCTTCAACAACTGGTTGCAGGTTCGAAGTGCTAATAGTACAACAGAGGAGAATATTGGCTGGTTGGCTAGATGGCCAAGTCACACAATCCTGAAATTTGAAGCATACGACATAAATGGGTACACCTTTTATACCAGAGCACAGGATACGAAGAGCACTGTACAAAACAGCGGTGTCCGCATAGATGCCTTCCAGGACAAACGTGGGGTGTGTGCGTACTACGGCCACATTGAGGAGATCTGGGAACTCGACTACGTATGTTTCAAGATCCCCCTCTTCCGGTGCCGTTGGGTCGCACTCTCAAGTGTTAAGGTCGACAAGTACGGCATGACTACAGTGGACCTCGAATGTGCCGCATACAAAGATGAACCATTTGTACTCGCTAAGCAAGCTGTTCAAGTCTTTTATGTCCAAGACCTGGCAAATCAGAAACTTCACGTAGTCCTTCAGGGGAAAAGAAGGATTGTCGGAGTTGAGAATGTCGTGGACGAAGAAGAGTACAATCAGTTTGATGAGTTCCCTCTTGGAGACGGCACCGCGCTCAACGAAGAACAACTACCGATCGGGGCCACCTGCTACCTGCGTGTCAATCATCAAGAAGGGCTGGTTGTTAAAGGAGATTAGGTTATTTTCTATGATGTAACCCGATTGTTATGTATCGCCACCAGGGTTTTCTGTATGAACTATTAATGCAATAATAGGTTTGCAGATTTTGAGTTACAGTAATATGAATTTTACAAGTTTATGGGTTTAAGGGCATTTTTAAACTTTTCCATAACAGTAACATGAATAACGGTTATACCATAAAAATTGTACAGATTAAAATATGAATTTACAAAAAAAGTTCAACTCAATTGGAATTCATATGAATTTTCTATGATTTTTAGAAGTTTAAGTCATTTCTAGTAATAAATCAATAACATGAAAGTCATGACAAGTGGGACCGTAGGTCAACTCGGGCAATATCTTTGTGCAGACAGCTCGTAGTACAGATCCGTCTGCACTAATGGTAGTACAGACTGCTCCATACTGAGAACCGTCTGCACTATTAGGACAGGTGTCCCGCCTGCATTACTAGTCTAGACGGTTCTATGAAGGAAAGCATCCGCACTAACGGTAGTGCAGACGGCTCTATAGTACGTGCCGTCTGCACTATTAGGCCAGGGGTCCCGCTGCATTACTAGTCTAGACGGTTCTAAGAATGAAAGTGTCTGCACTAATGGTAATCCAGACGGCTCGGTGTTGAGAACCGTCTGGACTAGTAATCCAGACGGTTCTCAACACCGAGCCGTCTGGATTACCCTTTTCGATAAGTACCCCTCGGCGCGGGTTATGTCTTCCCAAAACCCGCGCCGCGCCCTCATCTCCCGCCCTAGGTTTTCAGCCGTCCCGCTCCTCCGCCGACGCCGCCGCCCCCAAGCCGTCCCGCTCCTCCGCCGCAGCCGCCCCCAAGCCGTCCCCGACGAGCTCCTCCCCGAAGCCCTCTGCACCGACGCCGCTGCCGCCCCGAAGCCCTCTGGCCGACGCCGCCCTCTGCCCCGACGCCGCCGCCCTGACACCATCCCTCTGCCCCGACGCCACCGCCGCCCCGAAGACCTCGTCCCAACGCCGCCGCCGCCGCCCCGAATCCCGTGGTAATAGCATACAAGGAAGCAAGCTTATATATATGTGGCATAATATCAGATCGAGTCTTCATTTTATAAACTCCAAGTAGATTTGTATAATGCTTGTGATTTTGTGAAGTAAGCATTGATTTTGTTTGCCCAATGATGTTAGTACGTACCAAAATTAGGAGTGTTGAGCTATTCTGATCTTTCTATCTCCGTAGAAAGCAATAAACAGAAATCAGTAGCATTGCCTTTTGACTTACTGAGCTTGCCATTGCTATTGCTTCCAGCACCTGATCCTTATCACTTTTTTTTTAATAATCAAGGGTGGACTTTACAACACCTGAACACTATATTACCTCAGAAAATCCATATCACCTATCAGGATCATTATCATTCTTGGCATATTTGGAAACAAAGGAAACAAAGAAAGATATCTAGTACACTCGAAGCGAAAGAATGTCTAACTAGACAGAAAAAGACTAGAGTTAGAGTTAGAGAAGAGTGAATTTGACGCAAGGAGAACGAACTACGACTATAATTGACGTATAGACACTGAGCACTGATGAGAAAAAGAGAGAAAAGAGACTGAAGATTACAGCTAAAACAAACATACAGCACGCGATAAGAAGAAGTTAAACAAGCATAAAGCTAATACAAAATGAAAAGTTAGATAACTAAAGAAAGAACATGAAGTATAAACGCTAACACTATCTACAATCACAGAAAATATAAACTGAAAACGACACAAGAGATGAACCATCCAGTAGAGAAAAATATATATAAGATACAAGAAAATTAGAAAGTAGTGTTAAATAGTGATAGAAGAAGTAACATTGAGTAGAAGAGTAAAAGTATAAGTGACAAAAAGAACGACTTTTCAAGCGATAGAAAAGAATAAAATTATACAGATTAAAGAGCGAGAAGACTTACTGAATGAGTGATATAGTGAAAAAGTGTAGTAGACATCTAAGAAGTAGAAGAAGATTCATGTATATAACCAAGATTATTGACAAGAGAGTCGATTTTAGATAATACTAGATGACTGCAATTTAGACGATAGCTAATATAGAATACAAACTAACTAACGAACGCAGTAGTATAATGTAATACATACAACGACTATATAGAAGATGACTACGTAGAGAATAGAATACAGAGATAGTAGAAGATAGAAGAATAGAAGCTGACAGATAAGAGTAGAAGCTGTAAATGAATAAAGAAAGAATAGACACACACGAGAAACTTTAGAGTAATAGAGAGAAGACAAGTAGAGATAGACCATTAAAGGGAGCGTTACTAGTATTGAACTATACACAAGAGAGTATAGATAGTTCCGACTACAATAAACTCTACACGTAAGAGAAAAGAGAAATATAGAAAACTGATACCATGAAAAAAGTGCAGTGAAACACCTTAGATTGTAAGAATTAAGCCAAGCACGATGAGACAAATACCCAACAAAAGCCGGAGGCAAAGACATCTTGCCACCGTCATATATAACTCATGTAGCCCTCATGTATTTATGATGAGATTACAAACATTAGCACTATTTGGAAAGGTAAACCTCTGATGAGGGGTGTTAGGGGTGTGCATACAAAAAACTTTCTTAGTCTAGCTATAGTTCATGTGTCTTTATACGAAAATGTCTGGAATCTTGTCGTGTACTGCATATCTGAATTTTTCGTCTTTTGAAGATGGCGTCCGGAGGAGATGAACGTGAACTGCCGGTGGCTTCTTCTCCTCGACAAGATGAGCCGCACTTGTCTCCTCAACCGGCTGCACCTGAGCCCTCCCAACATGCAGAAGCCTCGTCTCATGAGCAAACTGAAGAATCGGGTGGGCAGAAGCGAAAGCGAGGTGGCCGAGGCAAAAATAAAATGCCCACGGGTCACTACACGATAACTCATGTCAGCGATGAGGGTGTGCCCATATTGCCTCAGCAGGCTCAGGCGGCATTCCGTAGTGCGTGCACTTCACTGGCGAGGACGAAGGTCTGGATAACGTACGCCAGCTGGCCGTCAGTGCCGGATAACGAGAAAGAGTTCCTGTGGAGCACAATCAAATCATAGTTCGACTTCCCCAAAGGTACCGAGCAGGCCGTGGAAAGAAGGCAAAAGCCAAGATGGGCAAGGCGTGGAAGACCTTCAAGAGCGAGCTCTACAACACGTATGTGAAGAACGATCTTATGCCCTACAGGCAGGACCCGAAGACTTACGGGTACTTGGAGGATCAATGGGCAGAATTTGTGGAGAGGTGCACGTCGGACGAATTTGTGCAGCGGAGTCAGGCAAACAGGGCCCGCCAGGCATGCAACGTTTACCCCCACAGGCTCGGAAGCGGTGGGTACGCGCGCAAAGAGCTGGAATGGAGAATAGAGGACGAGCGGGCGTCTCAGGAGAGTCGCGACACACCATTCTCCCAGATCCCAGAGAGGCGGGCCCGGAACTGGTATCGCGCGAGGGCCAACATCTCGGCTGATGGCACCGTCGCCTTCAACAAGGCCGAAACACACCAGGTGGCTGAAAACATCATGCGACTGTCAGAACAATCCGCCCAAGGAACTTTCCAAGCAGCCAGGGAAAAGGATATACTAACCTCGGCTCTGGGAAACAAAGAGCACCCGGGTCGAACCCGTGGCGTGGGGGTGACGGTTCCATGGAAGATGGGATTCCCCGATGATGCGGGTTCGTACAGGAGTCAGAGGAGAACGAAAGCAGAGCGCGAGGCAGCCGAGCGTGAAAGGATGAAAAAAGAGCTGATGGAAGAAATATATGCAGGCCTAGAACAGAGGATCGATACGAGGGTCGAAGAACGGGTACGGCAGATAAGGCAGGAGGATGCAGCTGCCGCGGCCGACCGCAGCCCCGCAGGCTCATCCCCACATGCTCGGCGCAGGAGTAGCTGCGCATCCGTGGAAGACGTCCACGAACAAGCCGCTCATGAGCACGTTCCGGAAGACGACCGCGCCGACGACTTTCATGTCGAGCCGATCCCTCCTGAAGACGATGTCATCGAAAGATTCCCTGTCGACGACATTACGATCGTAACTAGCTGCAAGCTCCTCGTGCCTAGCTGTTTTGGCCCCACTGACATGATTGAGGCTGGCACGGGGTTAGCATTTCCATATTATGAAGACACGAGGGTGCACGGAGTTCCGTTAGCGGCGGGTACCGCTAAGGTAGCAGTGGACATGGTGCATGCGAATTGCTCCTCCTTCACACTTCCTGTACCGCCGGAGGACAACGTCAGGACACTGGGGCAGGCCGTCAACAGTTTCATCCAGTGGCCGAAGAAGTACATTTCCCTGGTTGCCCCTCCACCTCCTGCACGGCCCCTGTCTCCAGTGCGTTACGGTCCAGATTTCTCAATCCGTGCTCCTCCACCAAAGGTGAAATCCGCTTCAGCACAATCCAAGCAATCTAGCAGATCTAGCCAGCAGACTGCTAAAACGACTCCTCAAGCTCAGCGTAGGGCCACTAGAAATAGCACGAAGTCGGCCAAGGGCAAAGAGGTAGATGAAGAATCCGAGATAAGAGTCTACACAGAAAGGCAGCCGCTAGTGACACGGGCGGCGTTAGAACGACTTGATTGGGCAGCTCAGATTGTGCACGAATTTTACATGAAGAGGTCCAACGAGGAGAGAGCGCTTCCTCAAAATATCTGCGCCATGTACAAGCGGCAACATTTCCTCCATCCAGGTGGAACCTTTACCATCGATTTCTCGGATTTAGCCGACCTCTACCGTTATGACGCCCTCGATGTCAGCCTATTAAGATGCTGGACACTGTAAGTGTTCTCAATCACTGTTTAAGCTAACTACATTGCCTAACTTATTGATACGCTCTTTCAATGACATTACTTCTATGTGTAGACATATGATTCAAGAGGCTAGGACAGAAAATCCTAATATCGGATTCCTCGATCCACAAGTGGTCATATGCACAATGGTCCAATTCCAGCCGAACGAGGTCGAGGAATACATTTCGGACGTCATGCTCATTCACTCTACTAAGCGCGTCATTCTTCTACCGTACAACTATGAATTCCACTGGATGCTCGTCTGCCTCGAGCCAGACTATCTACATGCCACGTATTTCGACTCCAGGGACTACCCACCAGAGAAGTACGCAAATTTGATGACGGTGCTCGACGGGGCGTTCAAGAAGTATGTTGACAAGGGGGGGCTTGTGAAAACACCACGAACCGAACCGAGACACCGATTTCATTTCCCGGTAATAATTCCTCCCTCGCCCAAGAATAATCACCTCGCACGTTCTAATATGTATTCGGTAAAACTAAATTACCCTGCACGTAACCATGATTTCTACATGTTGTGTGTCTGTACCGCACCGAGTATCGTTACCCTGCCGCACAGCTGCTGCGACAGCAGAAACGGTAGTTTCCGCTGCCGCGGCAGCAACATCGCCTTGCCGCACGGCTGCCGTGGCAGCAGGCGGCAACACCGTCGCCCTGCCGCACTGCTGCCGCGGTAGCCGAAACCTCTGTTTCCGCTGCCGTGGCAGCAGGCGTTAGCACCGTCGCCCTGCCGCACGGCTGCCGCGGCAGCGGATTCAGCCATTTCCGCTGCCGTGGCAGCAGGTGGCAGCAACGCCGCCTTGCCGCACGGCTGCCGCGGCAGCCGAAACGTATGTTTCTGCTGCCATGGCAGCAGGCGGCAGCGCCCTCTGTACAACCAGACTGCTACCGCGGCAGCAGAAACGCTTGTTTCCGCTGCCGCGGCAGCATGGTTTTCCTGCCACAGCAGTAATACAGACGGTTCCAGGGGTAGAACCGTCTGTACAAATTATTTGTGCAGACGGTTCTAGGTACGGAACCGTCTGCAAAAATGCTTTCGACGTACTGTTCAGTCCATTTGTGCAGACGGTTTTGTGGATGGAACCGTCTGTTCAAATGCTTTCGACGTACTGTTCGGTTCATTTGTGCAGACGGTTCGTGTGTGCCTCCGTCTGTACTAATTATTTGTACAGACGGTTCAATAACCGTCTGCACAAAGATGATTTGTCCTGACTGTTTCGGCCAGACGGTTCGAAAAAACCGTCCCGCCCGGTGTTTCCGAACCGTCTGGACAAATCGGTTCTGTAGTAGTGACATCAATGGATTGCAGAAGTGTAGGAGAGTTGGGGAGAGTGGGGGGCTGTCAACCTAGCTAGCAGAGGGGGGAACAACATCAAACCGGAGGAATCCACATTGCCCTATCGCTGTCGATGTTCAGCCTGCCCTCACCGGTGTCGCCCACAGCGCGATCCAGGGAGAGCTAGCCGAGCTGGAGGGTGTGGATGGTGACATGGAATATCCCTGATGCATGCTTATCAGTTGGTGCTGTAGGTACAATACACGTGGTACGTAGTGGTGGTGGTGGAGCTGATGGTGTGGGGCAGTGCTGTCTCCCACCACGCACTAGCTGTGAGAAAGTGAGCAATGTGTGTAGTTAGATCAGCTTGTTGTTGCTGGGTTGCAGCTTCCCTCCCCTTCCCCTTCCCTTGTATGGGGTAGTTTCTTCTATAGCGAACAGTCATGAGGTAGCATCCTCTTTTTGGCCATGGTTCCATGCTGATATAATGCCCATGCTTGATCCTTGGAACTGCATAGTGCGTACCGGTTGCACATTGTTGCAACTTTTGTGCATGGGAGGTTGAATCAGTTTCCCATGAGGGTTTGCATGCCAGCAGTAGGCCGATGTCTATCTGGCCGAACATGTGTCTACGCACTAGTGGCCGGTGTTGTCCCTATGACGTATCTGACAGTGAGCACACGTTGTCGCCTGTACATGGAAAAGCCTAGTTCAGTTAATGAGGCCAGGTGTGGGTGCACGTAGACGTGCACCACCACCGCCACAAAGTTCGATCGAGTCTTTTTCAACTCGAATTTAAATTTCTATACGTGGCTACTTCTTAGACGCAAGATCCTGATAGCGGAAAATCTAGCGATGGCCTCACCATCCAGATTGCAGGCGCTGCCAACACGGGCAACAGAGAACTTACTCTCACCTTCCAAATGATTGTGCTCTTCTGAAACAGGTGCGGCTAGCTTTTGGTGCTAATTTGATGGCCCAATTTGACCATCGCCACACATTCAGACTAGAGCAGGTGAGCAATCCCAAGGATTGGCAAAAGAGAGTATTCACGAAATAGCTAAAAAGAGCGGAAGCGAGATTTTTTTGGAGCAGTAATATATGTGTCGTGTAATACGACATTTAGATGCTGTCGACGTCGCTCGAGTTTGCAAGATTTTTTTGGAGCAGTAATATATGTGTCGTGTAATACGACATTTAGATGCTGTCGACGTCGCTCGAGTTTGCAGTAGCGCATTCCAGTGCTCTGTTGTCGGATTCGGCATAGGAGCGCGCGTTCGATATCAACACGTACGTACACACGTGAACAGGATGTTGTGCTACTCAAACTTTGCTATGCTTTGCCCTTTATTTATAGCCATCTTAGAATACATTGAAACCTACTGGGTTTTGGACTCTTACTTCACGCCCAACACGATATCTATTTTGTGTCCAACACAACACGACTCCAACTAGGATTTACAACACGTAACAGGCTTGGTTTAATAAATCACCCCCTAAGTCTGTTATACAGACCTCAATTTAATACTCCGAACTTCTGTCTTATCTCTATGAATTTGACCCGCCCGAGCGCTTTAATGAGGATGTCAGCTAGCTGCCCATGAGTGCCGACATGATCGACATCCACCTTGCCATCGTCGATGCATTCGCGAATGAAATGGAATTGTGTGTCGATATGCTTACTCCGTTCGTGATCGATGCACCAGATTCTTGCTCAATGCGATGATTGAGTTGTTATCAACCAAAAGCTTTACCTTTATTGGTGCACGTCCAATGAGCTCACCATGCAGCCAATTGAGTCATACTCCCTGGCATGCTACTACTGCCGCTTTAATGTACTCTGCCTCGCATGGCGAGAGCACGACAACCTTCTGTTTCTGAGACATCCATGTGATAACGTTTGAGCCGAGAAGGAATGACACTCCTATAGTACTCTTGCAGTCGTCGACGTCCTTGGTGAGATCGTTGTCGCTGAACCCTATCAGTTCGGGTTCTCATGTGCTCGCTTTCTTGTAACAGCATTCGTAGCTTGTCGTGCCGCTGATGTAGTGAAGGATTTGCTTGACTGCTGCCCAGTGAGATGCGCTTGGCATTTCATGAACCTGCTTATGACCCCGACTGCATAGGCGATGTCCGGTCTCATGTTGCAAAGGTAGTGCAAACTTCCAACGATACTTTAGTATGGTGTTGCATGCATCCGCCGCAGTGCATGTGTCCTTTGTATGCATCCACCGCAGTGCATGTATCCTTCTTGCTTAGCTTCAATTGATTCTCCATCAGTGTGTGGCAAGCATTGCACCTAGTCATGCCAGCTACATTAAGTATCTTGCCAATGTAGACACTTTCACGAAGTGTAATCTCCCCTTTGCTTTGCTTGCCCTCAATCCCAAGATAGTAGCTCAGGAGACCAAGGTCGCTCATACCGAACAGACGATGCATCTGTTCCTTGAACACGATAATGTCGTCAATGCTGGTGCTGGTGATGATCAAGTTGTGGACCTAGACGTCTACCAACAATGTTGACGTGCCGTTGGATGCCCTATACACTGCATGCTCTAGTGAGCTGCGCTCGAATCCGAGCAAGATAAGTGATGCATCCAGCTTGGCATTCCACGCACGCAGTGCCTAACGCAGGCCGTATAGCACCTCAACTTGAGTACCTTGTGCTCGTTGTCGCGGTAGATGAAATCAAGTGGCTGGTGCGCGTACACCTCCTCAGCAAGTTCTCCATTAAGGAATGCTGACTTGACGTCAATGTGGTACACCTCCCACCCACTGTGTGCGGCAAGTGCCAGCAGGAGCCGCACTGCTTCCATGTGCGCTACAAGTGTGAAAACTTCATCGAAGTTCACCCCCAATCGTTGAGCATGCATATCCTTTTGTGATGAGGCCTTCACCACCTTTCCTGTAAGGTCCTTCTTCACTTTGAAGACCCACTTGAGCCCTCTGGTTCCGTGCCCCGTGGGGAGAGTTGAGAGCTCCCACGTGCCATTGCTGTGGATGGAGGCTAGCTCGTTGTCCATTGCTTGTTTCCAGCATGCGTCATCAAGTGCCGCCTCCATGCTTAGTTGTTCTTCCATTGCTAGAAGACAGAGTCCGGACAGCTCATCGTCCACCTCCTCAGTGTTTTAGTAGAGGTTCGACAGCTTGCAGTAGCGGTACTACTGAGGATTGGCATTGGTGCCGAGCGTGTCATCATGGGTTGGTGGTGTAGTCCACTCGACATCCATGTGTGCAGGCACTGGTGTTGATGACATTGTGGGCGATGCTGGTGTAAATGTCACGTTGTTCGTGCGGTCTGACCAGCTAGGGGACAAGTTTGACCGGCTACGCGAAGCAATCTGACTGGTCTAACCGGCCTCAGATAGCGGTCTAACCAGTCGGGTTAGGGTTGATGACGTCGCTGACGTAGTTGATAGCACACTCCGTGAAGTATTCATACGCTTTATATTCTCTTTAGTTGTCTCATGCATTTTTAATATCAATTCAACAAGCTATTTAGCATAAAAATTGACCTTTTTCGGAGATGGAAGAGGTAACAAATTGCACGAGGTATGAAGCCATAACCAATCTCGATTAGTGCTAGGAGTCAGCCAACTCTATATAGCTTCACTCTTGGGTTGATCAACCTCAATTCCCTGTGGAGTAACAACATAGCCAAGAAACGATATTTGATCAGTACAAAAGATGCACTTCTCAAGGTGACCAAATAAACGTGCATCACGTAAAGTATTACAAACAGCACACAAATGATCAAGATGATCCTATAATGATTTGCCATAGATCAAGATGTCATCAAAATATACTACCACAAATCTGCCAATGAAAGCATGCAAACCTTGTTCATTAATCTCACAAAAGTACTCGGTGCATTAGTTAAACCAAAAGTCATTACTAACAAGCTGTCGGGGTCCAGAATCACATGTGACCTAAAGAATGATGCACCACGAACGTCGTATGCATTAACTATTGAGTGATCCGGCACCAGACCAACACAGCATATGCACACACAGCTGTATGTATCATTGTTGGTCAAGCCGATCAGAAGCAAACACCGTTCAGTAGGGCAAACACAATACCAAACAACCTCCTAGAGGCCTGGCACCTGTATTCTGGTACGATAATCGCAATCTCTTAGAGGAGCTCGATACCTATGTCCACACCCTAACCTAGCTAGCCGAAACGCATACTAGTGGGTTGCTCAAAAGCCCAACATAGATACCCATATCCTGTCTAGCCGACAATAGTATCTCAGCTAGCAAGTCACTCAACCAAAAAGATCACGAATGTCGTACAAGTTACAAATACCAAATCTCTACTATCAATTCATACACTTTATATCATTCACACAATGTGTACGAAGGACATGGTGAACAACTTGGAAACTGTAACACAAACTCTAAAGCAAGGTTTAACAGAATAATAGATCATATCCCTTACACATGGGCAATTTAATTAATTACAAACAAATGACCCGTAGGCTGCTGTCGACAACTTGATACATCAATTTTAGCAGCGGAAACATAAAACGAGAATAACCTTAATGGTCTATGAGACCATATCAAAACTCACAACATATACCCGTGATCTTTTAGCCGACTCGGTAAGCTAAACAAGAGATAAGCATGGTACTCAACTAGATCGATTCACCTGTCAAAACTTAAAATGGAGTGGAGTTCCAATGAGTACTTTCAGACTCGCAAGACTTACTTGCGCTTGTGACATAAAATGTAGCGTGGCATATGACTTAAGAACAATTGACATTGCAACAGCCAAGATATAAAGCAGATTTGAAGGTATTAAAAATGGTCCAAGTACCGTTAGGACCAAAATTACTTTCTAATATTGTGCTAGTCATCCAATATCCAATTATGATAGTGAAATTCCATGTATTCCTGCTTGTCCAAGTACCATTAGGACCAAGCAATTTCTGATATTAGGCTAACCACCCAATATCCAACTATCAACACAAAATGACAATCCTTTAGCATCACTAACAAGTGTTTTGATGATTCTCCAAATAAGGGTTGCAAAGCCTCAAGTGGACGACATTCAATCCAGAATCACTTGCAATGGGGTCACGATTCACATACGGCTAATTGGGGGTAATCGATTGTCAACTAGTAATCACAATAAATGATAATGGCTAACCACCAAATATCTGATAAAATTGGCTAACCACCGATTTCACCTCTCGGCTGACACCGTCACTAGTCCCCTCGTCACTCTTGCTTTCTTGTTCATGTTGTGTTAGACAGTGATTTAAATATGTCACATTATTGAACCAATCAACATTAAACAAGCGAATAAAAATTACGCATAACACATAGAATTAAATAATGGTATGACAAGCAAACAACTCTTTGCTTGCCTGGTTGTTGCATGAAGGTGCAATACTTCCAAGTTCAACCTCGAGAAAATTCTCAAAAGTTGAACAACCATAATCCAATAACCTCCAAGAGGGAAAAACAAGTCTAAGGAGCAATCTTATATATCGTAAAGATGCATGAAATGCAACTATGATGAATTAAGATGAAATGTAAAATTACATAAGGAGGTTAGCGCTCACCTCACATTTGGCTCAGTTTTAGTAGTGATGTATTCTTTATCATGGATGCAATGTATAATTTTATATTTGTATTTAAGATGGATGCGATATCGATGACCATATCATCTATGTATGAGAGTTTCAATTAATTATTTCATTATAGTAGTTGTATGGCCAGTGGAGTAGTATGCATGTGAGGTATACAACATTTTTAAAAGTGCTATTTAAGATCTTACAAGTTCTAACAAGGCGATATGCATGAATCATACGCTAAGAAATGTCTCGGTCACTAGCATGGTTCTATCGTGTATACAAAAACTTAAATATATGGTTTATGATTTAATGTTATCGTTTACATAGCAATTCCGATTGATTAAAGTTGCATTGTTTTATTTTAACGGATGCCAGCCAGCAGAGCAGTTTCGGCTATAACTCGTAAGTCACTTATTCAATATGATGACCATCCTTTTAGGGAAATTATGTACGGCACCTGTTGGTTTTCCTTGTGTTTCATTCAGGGACGTGTGAACCAAAAATGTTGATGTTTTTCTGTAGCTATTGAAACTTGGTTGCGCAAGAACAGTTTGTTCGTATATTGTTATAACCTTTGGTTTTCTATCTGCTTCTTCAGGGCGTACTGAAGTAGCGAAATTTCTGATTTCTAGAGGAGCATATGTCAATGAGGAAGCAGATTGTGGCACACCCCTGGCTCTTGCTGCTCGTAAAGGATATACTAGTACTGTGAAGATCCTTCTGGAACACAATGCAGATGTACTATTCAAATTCTTTCTGGTATTTTGGCTTTCAAAATGAATTATGTTATCTCATACCCCCCAAAAGTTGAGGCTTTTGCATTTTTACCCTATTGTTCCCGCACTACCTCAAAAAACACGTCTGCTACATGATCATCACTGACAGGCACGAGAAGATCCATCGCTGATTAAAGATAACACTGACGGGCGAGCTCGTGCCCATCAGTAGTAGTGATGCACAAGACGCGGCAGCCAACATCTACTGATGGGCACAATACCTGCCCGTTAGTAAAAGTGGGACGAGAGGCGCAGCTTGGCATCTCCACTAACGGACAACCTTCACTGACAGGCGTCCCTCCCGTGGCCGTCAGTACAGATCTAATCTCCACTGATGGGTCCACTGTGGCCCGTCAGTGGAATGTTGCTCCAGGACTGCTTTCGAGGGCAAACTTATCACTAACAGGCGCCATGTGTTGCCCGTCAGTGATAATTCTGCACATATAACAGTGCAGGTGCCCACAGCTGGCCGGTAAGCTCGCGCGCCTCACACGGCCAGCTGCAAGCGCCCTAAGACTGTGCGGCAGCCATGCTGTTCTCCTCCCCATCCTCCCCCTCCTTCCTCCCTCCTCCCTCCCTCCTCCTTCTAGATTTAAACCCTAGATCTAGATCTCTCTCAATCCTCTCCCTCCTCCTCTCCACCCCTTTTTCCCTCTCTTTCTGCCTCCCCTCCTCCCTCCCTCCTCCTCCTAGATATACAATCTAGATCTAGATCTCTTTTAACCATCTCTCCTCCTCTCCACCCATTTTCCCCTCTCTTTCCTCCTCCCCTCCTCTCTCTCCTTACCCTATTCGGAAGGCTCTTGAGTCCGCTCCTTGACGGCGCTAGCGAGCTCTCTTTGGTACGATGTAATACATGAAAGAAGAGAATTAATTTTGTGATTATTTTGTTAATTTGGACTATAATCAATTAGTTTGTTGTTGTAGGGGTCGATGGATCGAAGTTGGATGTACGGCGAAAGGGCAACACGGAGTTTCATCGATACTTTGAATGCGTTTCTAGATGTGGCCGAGGAAGATAGGGAGAAAAAGGGTGTGAACAAGATGTGTTGTCTGTGTTGTGTACGCAAGAACGCGATAATGTTCAGGGAGAGAGGCATGTTGCAGCTACACTTATTGACTCGATGTTTCATGGAAGGTTATACACGTTGGACAAGTCACGGTGAGGAGGTGGAAATTTTAGCTACTCCTGAATGTTTAGAAGAAGAGGACATACATGAAGACGTAGAAGAAGATGAAGACCACATTCTGAATGTAGGGATGACTTGACGGGAGAGACGGGGAACAATTTGGCTGAAATGTTGAGGGACAGTCACATGGCAGACCAAGTGGTCGAAGACTCCGAGGATGAAAGAGAGGTTGCAAAGTTTGCGAAACTGATGGAAGACTCGACAAAACCACTGTATCGCAGTTGCGATCCTGAGCACACTTGTCTATCAGTCACGCTAGAACTTCTAAGGATCAAGGTAGCCCACAACTGTCTGGACGCAAGCTTCGATGAGACACTGGCTTACCTTGCGACGGTTTTTCCAAAGGAGAACGTGTTGCCTATGAGCACCGAGGAAGCCAAGAAGGTGGCTGCCCCCTTGGATTAGATGTAGAGAGACCCCATGCTTGTCGGAATGACTGCATTATTTATCGCAAAGAGTATAAAGAGCTGCACAAATGTCTGGTGTGCAACACATCTCAATATAAGCGGGGCAGAAACCAAGACAATGATGAGGAAGAAGTGACGAGTGGTGCCCTTGCAAAGGTTGTATGGTACCTTCCAATCCTCCCCCGTTTGAAGCGTTTATTCGGTAACAAGAAGGAGGCAAAGCTGATGCGTTGGCATGAAGAGGGGCGAAGAAAGGACGGGGTGTTGAGACACCCAGCTGGTACTTGTTAGTAGAGGGCAATCGACACCGAATACCTAGATTTCGGTAGTGATCCGAGGAATATCAGGTTTGGTATGAGTACGGACGGAATAAATTCATTTGGCAACATGAACAGCAGACACAGCACATGGCCCGTGGTCTCTGGATCTATAACCTCCCTCCATGGTTGTTCATGAAGTGGAAGTACATGCACCTATCTATTCTCATTCAAGGGTCAAAACAACCTGGAATGGACCTTAACGTGTATCAACAACTACTGAAGGATGGAACTAGCTACGCTATGGGAAGATGGGACTCAGGTCTGGGACGCGGACAAAGAAGAGTTCTTCACTCTGAAAGGCCTGTTGTTCACAACGGTGCAAGATTATCCCGCGTACGGGAACAACGTGTGTCAGTGTACCAAAGGATACGAAGCATGTGTTAAGTGCATGGAAAAAACCACAAGTGTTTTCTTAGAGCGCTCTAGAAAAATCATGTTCATGGGCTACTGAAGGTGGCTGACCATGAATGACCCATGGAGAGAGGACACAGAAAGGTTCGATAGAACAAAAGAAATTTGTCCAAAGCCTTGCGAGAAGACCGAACAAGAAATCTATAGTCTCTGAATGAAATAGATGAAGTTGAGTCAGGAAAAGGAAGGAAACAACCACCGGTAAAGGGCGTCTAGAAAAAGAAATCTATTTTTTGGAAATTGTCTTACTGGCCTCACCTAGACACACGTCACAGCATAGATGTAATGCATGTTGAAAAAAATGTATACGACAGCTTGCTTGGTCTCTTGCTCAACATTCCGGACAAGACAAAAAATGGACCGAAGGCACGAGCAGACATGCAACACATGAATATAAGACATGAGCTGTGGGCAACCAAAGAAACGACCAAGATGGGGAAGAATGGTATCAGAGTCAAGACCAGCTGTCCCACTGCTTGCTACACTTTGAGTAGAGACGAGCTCCATAGCTTCTACGAATGCCTCTAGGTGTCAAAGTTTCTTCAGGTTACTCAGCAAACATCCAAAAACTTGTTGACATGAAGACTCACTGACTGATTGGCATGAAGTCTTATGACTGCCATGTGATGATCACACAGATACTACCTGTTGCAATTAGAGGTATCATGGAACCAGGTGTCCGCAAGACTATCACGAATCTTTGTAACTTCTTTAACACTATCTATTAGAAGTCAATCACGGTGCAACGCTGCCTGAAACTGAAGGCTGAGATCACTGTCATACTATGAGAACTTGAGATGTATTTTCCCCCAGCATTCTTCGATGTCATGGTACATCTCATGATCCATATCGTCACGGAGATACTGGACCTTGGTCCCGTATTTTTACACAACATGTACCCGTTTGAAAGATACAATGGGGTTATCAAGCACTACGTTCGTAACAGAGTGCATCCGGAAGGTAGCATCATCCAAGGCTATGCTACCGAAGAGGGCATCAAGTTCTGCACAGATTACATGCGTGATCAAAAACCTATAGGTGTTCTAGTTTCACGGCACACAGGAAGGCTTGACGGTAAATGTGCGATCGGGCATAAAAATTTACATGTGTATCGATCAGAAAGATCAGATGACTACAACACAGCACATTTCGTCGTGTTACAACACTTGGCTGTGGTACGGCCTTACATTCAGATCCACATCAGACAGTTGCGCGAAGCGAATCCGAGAAAGGGCGCAGTTGCGCTCACGAAAGAGCATAACGCAAAGTTCTCCGGGTGGCTAAAGGACTACTGGTATGAAAGGGAGCCGACGCATGGAGAAGAAGAAACTGTCCGAATGTTGTCACAAGAACCCGATAGCAAAGTCGTGACGTGGCAATCGTATGATATCAATGGATACACATTCTATACGGAGGCTCAATACTGGCGCAGCATGTACCAGAACTGTGGTGTAACGCAGGAGTCTAGAACTGGTCATCAGGGCAAGAAGTGTAGGTACTACGGCGTGATCGAAGAGATCTGGGAATTTGACTACACCGTGACCAAGATCCCCATGTTTCGTGTCAGATGGGCGAAAGACGTCAAAATCAAAGATATGAACACCAGTACCATGGTCATACCTCCACCGATCCCTATGGAGTCACGACAAGTCAAATCAATCAGTCCACAAAGATGAGCCATGGGTATTAGCCAAACAACTCGCCTAGGTCTTCTACATAACCGACCCAAAGAATAAGAAGCGCGTTGTTGTGAGGAA